>JAUBNQ010000013.1:2308966-2324630 GCA_032353495.1 Ctenopoma kingsleyae
ATTAAAAATTTACCGATTGTATGGGAAAACAAGGTTTAAGGTTTATGGAGTCCAGAAAACACCGTCAGCACTGACATGTACAGTGCTGTGAAAAAATCTAAAAGAATTTACTTGGGTTATCTGCGTGCAATATCAACGTTTGTTCATTTAAGTGTGATAAATATGCAAAAAATAAATCAAGAAGGGGGAAATGCTTTTTCAAAGCACTGTAAATAATGAATAATGGGGGGGGGGAATGAGTAGACTCACTGCTGATATACAACATAAACTGTTTACACTGAATGGGAATTACTCAGCAAAATTATCAAGTAGCATCAATAATACTGACGAAAATTAACAACCTGGTTCGCCCACAGTACGAGCGGATTTTGAGTCAGACCCAAAAAGAAAATAACTTGATGTTTGGCTCCCCCTCCTGGTATAAAAGGTAAACATCCTGCACAGTATATGAACCTGCCACTGGAAAACTGTCTCCACCTGCACTGCAAACTAGCCAAATTTGCAGAGTAGTCTAATTTTATACATATACATTTTTTTTTAATACACATTTTCTGATTAAATGTATGTAGGCTGATCTATGCAGTGTCAGCCTTTAATAATAGCATGGATGTCATGTTTTCTAAAGAGGATCATAATTCACTTTACTATGTTTTTATACTGTGTAGATTTTTTCTGTACTGTGGTTTATTATTACTCACACGGGTTCTAGCATCAGTAGCATCCATCTATCCATCCTTTATCTTTGCAGCTAATCCCATTTAGGAATCAATCCCACATTTCAGATTAATAAATCTAGCAGCAACAACAAAACTACAAACCACCACATGTAGGTCATGTAACAGGCTCGTTGCAATGCTACGTTCTTTTCAACATGTTATGTATTACAGATACACAGCAGATTATGTGGATTTAAGCTTAAAGATATTAACGACTGCGCAGCAGCTGCAGATGTTGTATAAGAGAACACAAATCCATAAGTAAATATGACAAAACCAAACCAGACTACCTTCAATTTATGAGAACGCAAACACAAGCCAACACAAGAAAACATGACACACAAGCATACTTTACTAATATTACACTTACCTAAAGTAGAGAAGATTTTTCAAGTGTTTAACTTTCATCGTCATACAGTCATACATCGCTCTAGCTATGCTAAATGCACTTAAACAAAGTTAACATTGTAATGTCAAACTTACAGCTTTGCCTATTTGTATCCCCAGTTTATCTCTTATGTAACATTACAATTAAATTTAAGTTATGTTACATCTGCACTGAGTCTTTTAAATTAAGATTTTTTAACAATAACTCTATTGTTTCTTATCCTGGTAGCCAGAAGGAAGCCATCTTCCAGATAACTTGGTTCAGATCTTTCTACAGTGGATAAAACTTTCTTCCTTTGCTTTCTTAAAGGTCTTCAAGGATTATTGGAATAATTTAAGAAACTCAAGGTACGTCCTGAGACTGAAATGTAAAGTTACAAACTTGAAATATACCAGACACAAAGCAGAGCCATAACAGAAAACTCAAACTAATTGGAACTGACTAAATTTAAGCTAATTATCCAACAGTACTAACAAAGCCAAAGCGCGCACACACTTAGCCCAATATTAGCAAACACGGTTGGATAAAAAAAAAACAAGATGTCCGTCTGTAAACTGTGATAAACAGTTTGCTTTGTAAATGACTTCGCCTAACCTGCTGAAAAGTGACCGTTTGAGTAATACTTTTCTCTTTGTTGCTAGCTGTGGATGTTTTTACTCACCTGGTCGTTCGTTTAAACATGGAGGATCCCTGAGCCCTTCGTCTTGGCGTGTTTCCATTTTGAGTCCAGAATTCCCGCTCGACAAAGTACCCGGATTAAACTCGTAACGAGAAACGCTTAAATTTACAGCACATCCTTTTTCTCTCGCTCTTTTTAACTTTATAGCAACGTACACGAAACATTTTCCGGTTAAAACGTCAACGGCATGAAATTCTAAACTAATGCTGATTAACGGTAAGTCGTTACCTGTGGAAATGCACGGGACGAACCATCATAGTTATCACTGGCTACAGGTGAACACTCAGCCAAAGATCGTCTATGAGGTGAAAGACAAGTTTGTATACAAGTAAACAAACCAGCATCTGAACAAGAGTCAGACAAAACACACAGAGATAAGACTAAATGGAAGCAACAAATGTATTTGGTCAGGAAAAGATCATTTTATTTAGTCTGGGATACATATTCTTGTTATACTTAGATGTCAGATAGAAAACACTGTAGCTTTTTAAAATAAAAGCAAGTTCCATTTAATTAATTATATTTATTTGTTTTTAAAACACACTTCAATAAATATTTAATTCTAGACTGTTTTTTGTACAAAAAAAAAAAAAAACATAGAGTGACTGTGAGAACAGCTGAAGGAACAACACTGGATTAAAGGTTAGCAGTGTAGACACAGGCCAACAGACACCGCAGATGCAATGGGTATTATAGAACCTAAAACACCTTTACACATTTCCAAGTGTTATACACAACTTTGTCCACATCACTATGGCAAATATATAAACGATTGTTGTCCAATTATTCAGTTGAATGTTAAGCACTATCTGACCACTGGTTTGCAAAGACAGGTAGCATCACACACTGAAGAGCACAGAGAGAGCTAGCTCATGGTTAAGACACTTGGGTAACAGATGTACAATGCACCTCAATGCAGCACCCTGTTCATAAGCGTGGTTCAGTCTGCCGCTCTCGTCCTTCAAACTACAAAATGCAACTGCAGTGAGCGTAGACCTGTTCCACTTTAAAGGGTATGAAGCGAAGTAGTTAAGTCCACACTTCAGGGATCAGGGTGCAGCACTGGGTTACAAATGAGATACGATATACTGAACATCATAGTAAAGCACTGCCGTGAGTGGCTGACCGCAGTGCCCTTTGAAGAGGTAAACACTCATTTTTCAATACTGCAAAGTGAACATGTCAGGTTAAGTGTCTCGAAAAAGCGAAGTGCAGGGTGTGAGTGGAATGGAGATAACGGGTAAATTAATTTAAAGGATCATACTGGTGTTTCTGCAAGTTTACTTCATTTACTACAGACCATGTACTGCCTTACTGTTGAACAGCTTTCTTGCTTTGGACAAGAGATTCATCACAGTGAACATAATGCCTATAAGTTAAAGTTCAATTATTACTGTTGGCTAATGACAGAAAACCTCGATTAATTTGAAAAATCTGCCGCTGTGAGGAAATCACACGCTGGCGAGAATCTCAGACAGAGTTAGTTATTTGACAGTGTTGCGCTGATGAGCTCTGCTGTTTTAAACTCAAACCCAGGCAACCAGAATAATAAGCAAAATTTGCTCACAGTGAGAAGGACAATGTGTTTGGCAGCTTCTTGCACTTAAAAAAAAAAAGAGAACAAAAACTTCAGTTGCAGATGCATCTGTGTGTTCATTTGTGACAAAAATAAACCCAAACAGGATGTTCACTGTAATATCTCAAGCAAGTCTTTGCAAACTACTATGCCATGCCAACATTAACTGAAGCCAATAGCTGCCCGGAGAGGTATAAAGCATATGTGTTTGCTTTTGCAAGTGTACAATAAATGATTTAAAGTGAGTGAGTTAAATCAGGCAAAAACAAAGGTTTCGTCCTTTTTTGATCGTCCAGCTACAAATTAATATCTTTCAAACAAGCTGCAAAGGTTGGTATTCACTGGAACGACAAGCTGCCGTGTTCCTTACTTATTACATGTGGCTTTATGCATCAGTGCATTTCTCTACCATAGAGCTTCTTTGTAAATATAGTGCATGCCTGATGACTTAACCAGATAAGATACTGAAACCTGAACCCCCTACGCTCACCTGCGAAGGTAAAGTCTGTGGCCTACAGGTAAAGTAAACCATCACCATCACCTATCATCTACCGTGCAGTTGTATTACCTGTGTCTGCAGGCATGTAAACTAGAACACAGAAAGCTAATACTGTGGTTTGTTTTACTGGAGCTGATACATCATTAATGCAAAGCGATCCTCTCTGCAGGTAAGCAGATCCGTGTCCGAGGACGTCTCCTTTGAGCCTTTGAAAACAGTTTTCAGATACGTAACCATGCCTCCCAGGGGCAGTGGAGCTCCTCCAAATAGCTCTGGAAGCTGCCGTCTGCTTCAGTGCATTCACGAGAAAATCTGGCTGGTTTGGCAGTGACTGTGTAAGCAGGAGAAGCAGTTTGCATCATCGGGCCAGGAATTAGGGCACCATGGTATCATGGCAGATATAAGCACACCAGCACACATCCCAAGGCCTCCTGTGAGTCAGAATGTTATTAATAGACCAAACCAGCAGGGGCTGTCACTCTGTCTATTGCTCACAGCCAATTATGAGACTCTGCAGGTGTATCCACCCAACAACAAACATGACCCAAAGATAATTTAATATCAGTCCTTCTACTTCTATTCTCCAGCACTTGTTCTCTCTCCAATATCAGGTTGTCTTCTGCAATTAGAAGCCTTCTCTGCAATAAAAAAACTGTGACATGGAAAAGTTTGCAGGTGAGCCTCCTCCTGTGGCTGCGACACAGGACACCAGCTCTGTCACTTCCCATCTGGAGGGTCTGGAAGTAGAGCAAGAACGACAGGACGCACAAAAGTGGAGGTATGAAAGATGTTACTGGTATTAAAAAAAAAAAAAGGTTGTGGATGTGTAGATAAATGAAAGGCAACAAAACAGTGTATAAAAATATGGGATGTCATTCAACAGTAGTCCTGCACGTGCAGTGTGTTTCAGTGTTTCCCATTCCACTCTGTCTACTGCAAAATGCTAATGTCTTACAGGTCTGTCATCCTGAATCCCTAAAAGGGCAGAATAAGCATTCAAAACGTCTCCTGTTCAGAACATCACCTCACTTTGACTCACTTGCTTTGTTTGAGCACGTTGCATCGTCACCTGCAGCAGATTTACAGGTGAGTCTTTTCAATCAAAGCTGCCTCATTTGGTCTTTTTAATGACATCAAACCTACATCTTAACTTCCTGGGAATTTATTATTATTTATTATTATTATAGGATTAGTTTTTGGCATTGGTTTTGAAATATGTAATTCTTTTACTAAAGTATTTATAATCTAGTTATCTTAGTCACATGCGCTTAGCATTGCTTTTTTCTGGTTTGGTTTAACCACAACATCATAAGAAGAATATGAGTCCAAAGGCTGAGTTAAACAAACAGGTTTCAGTTTTTCCATGTGTTAAGACAGGTATGCACACCTGTGAGCCGGGATCAGTAGCACCTGCTGGACAACATTTTTAGAGCTGTTTTCAGATACAGATGATGACACGTTTAGTAACGTCACTGAGTTCTTAAAGTTAAACATATCGTTTTCAGTCTTTCTATGAGTTACGCAGCCTCGCTGACTCTCTTGAACTTTATATCTATTATTATTGCTACATCAATACAGTGTACGATAATCTCCACTTCCTACACACAAACACACACAAACACACACATGTACAGACTGAGTGTCCAATACCCTACGTGTCGGTATAGTGAGGAGGTTCTATAAGCCACACATGTACTACAGCGGACATGTGGTACTACAGTATCAACACACATCCACGATTTCTCCAGTTGCCACATCTTTCCTCGCGTTTCAGCCGCCCCAACCCCAACCGAACACAACAGACTCAACGGCCATCAAAGGGGAGATAAAAAGAACCTGTACGTGTGTTTGTGTGCTTCTGATGCTCATTCCACAAAATGCATGAATGTAGATCTTACAGTTGCTTAGGTGATCTTTGCATGGATTTGAAGTGTCCTAACTAACTACAAAAGAACTTCAACGCTAAATATTCGTCAAATATTCACCGAGCAAACGAGCGTCCAGATAAATCAGACAAATGTTTAGATGAATTTGACGTTCCACATCTCCAAACTCCAAAACTTCATTGGTCTCTTTTGCTGATTAATTCAGAAATTCAATTTGAGAAATGTAATACCACAACTGCCATGTTTTTCAAAATAAAAGATTAAAGTTAGGCACATTCACGTCACCTGCTAAGTCATTCTTGGCCTCCCTAAGTTAATTAAAATCTTTGTCTGGTCCTTTTTTACATGAAGCAACAGCAACGGTTCAACTGGATTAACTGCAGTTACTTTTAAAAATAGAAGTAGAAAAGCCACAAAACTTTTCTAAGTTAAAAAAAAAGTAGTAATACACACAAAATCTAAGCTACTGGAATTATGTATGTAGTTATTATCTGTGTGTTGGTGTGGGTCACATTTTGTCAGTCATCTCTGTACACACATACAGGTCTTAATTTCTGCTTGAGGGAAAGCTGAAATGCTGAAGAACAACAATGAGTCCCATTTGCCTCTCCCACCCAGTACTCTGCATTCTCTGGCTCTGAAATGAAACACAGACAGAATCGTAAACATCAGCTCCACCACAGCCCCGTTGTCAAAAACTGTTCAGGTGACTTCCTCCCTTATGAGGGAAACCCGCTGAGTTACAATATTGATCACACACACATTTCCTGCAAAAAAAAAAATTAAGCAGGAGCTGTCAAAATGTTCAGGGACCTGTGTGGAGTGTCGTTCTTTCCAGTTCCACTGCAGAGTTACAACATTCATGAAAAATCTCTCTGCAGGCTGGACCATCTGTGATAAACTGACAACTTGCTGTAAGGCTTTAACAGATACACGGCTCTGGTCTAGGCTAGACTAGACGCTTAGATAAAGGGATGCAGTCAGCCAGGAAGAGAATCGTCTCCTCTGTTGGGTTATTTTTCTGTCTTCCTCACTCTCATATCCGTTATCCTCTGTAATTACTCCATCCACTCCCTTTTCATCTTTGGCAGCGTGCTTGGACCCAGGAGAGGAGTGGGATGTCAGATACGTCCGTTGCCATGTGTGCTGCTTCGACGGCCAGACACTGGGTGGGAGGAGTAGTGCAGCTCTGCCGTGGAGAAAGTGGAGGAAGAGGAGTTCGAGGAAGAGGAGGAAGAGGTGAGTCCACAGGCTTCACAGGCCAGAGCCAGCTGCCTCAGGGCGTCCAGGGAATCCATCTTAGCTCCCCGTAACAGATCACTCTGACCCTGCAGAACACAGGGAGACACATTAACATGATTTATTTATTCACTGCAATAAATTTCAAGTAAACTGGAACGTGGAAATGTAACATTTAATTTAATACGCTCACAACTACAGCCCCATCCTGAGTTATCTCCACACGACTCTCATACAGGTTATGCCAAAGCTTTCATAAAGAAGAGAGAAGTTATGATACTGTTAGACATATTTTTTCCCCC
This sequence comes from Ctenopoma kingsleyae, assembly GCA_032353495.1. Taxonomy (NCBI): domain Eukaryota; kingdom Metazoa; phylum Chordata; class Actinopteri; order Anabantiformes; family Anabantidae; genus Ctenopoma; species Ctenopoma kingsleyae. The sequence goes on from JAUBNQ010000013.1 coordinate 2,316,252, forward strand.
GGTACCTTCAGGACAGTGATGTTCCAGGTGAAACTCTCCACAGCTTTGCTTAGCTTGCGTCCCTTCAGGCCCTCCTTCTCCCCATGCCGAGAAAGATCCTCATGGAAGTCCATGCCTGCAAAACACAAACCAGAGCTGTGCATCAGATTAGAAGGGTGGGTGAGCATCAGCTATTCAAATCCAGGGCCAATATAACTATGGAGCATCAGAGAATTATTTTAGTAACTACGACAAAATGTCTAGGGGAAATTGCCAACACCATTTCTTAAAGGGTATGTTGTCAGTCACTACTACTATTTACATATTTATTCTAAAGCAAAGTGTCACTAATCATGACATTTACATTGCCAGTTAAAGGTCAGCAGTTATCTGAGGCAGTGAGAAGGTCTAAAAATACACTAGTTTAGGCTCCATAAACACTGTCATTCACTGGAAATTCTAGTGCATTACACCTGAAACTGTTTAGAAAATCCAGTGTCATTAATATATAACTGCAGTGTGTCAGGAGTGCACACGAACAGCTTTTCAAACAGAAACACGTATTTCCACTGGGAAAAATAAGAGCTCTTCCCCAGTTAGGGAATGGGATTTTCCCCATTAGAAATCCACACTAACAAAAATTTGAGAGTCTTAAAATCACCAGTAATTAGTGAGTCTCTACTGGTGTAATGCTGTTTACTGACAGACTTGTTCTCCGAGGAGTCTGAGGCCCTCGTTAAGTTCAGTTGCTTGATGCTCGAGTCAGAGTTGCTCATTCGTCACACATTACCTTCTCTCTGCACCTGGGCGATCCTCTCCTGAACAGCATCTGCATTCTCAATCAGCTGTTTCTGGGCTGCAATCATCTGCACAAACATGAAGAAAGTTAGTGTTTGACATACACGGCTCGTTGAGTATCAGTGCAACAAAACCCATTCAAACCCACATGGTAATGAACTCAAATGGTACAAAGAGAGTTTGAGCTTCCAAGAACACTGACTGTGACTTGTACCTCCATAAAATTCATCAGCGCATAAAGAATTACTCAAATGGCTGCAGCAGTAAAGGCTGAAAACAATATAAATGTAATCTTTCTAGTATTTGAAATGCTAAGCAAACAAATGAATGAAATGAATTAAAGACTACATGGTGGCAGCACATAATATAAAAAAATATAAAAATATATCCTATTAAAATGATCTTTTAAGTGAAATCAAAAGTGTGAGGGGAGTTCTGAGCAACACAAGGTACAAAAGGAAAAAAGTAGCAAGACAAAGGACAGAATACTGGCTTCAGGGTAGCACAGATATGATGGTGAGCATGTGACGACTGACAGCACTGCGTGTGTGTGCCCAGAAAGCCTGAAGAGGCGTGATGTGCAACGAGAGATCACACCAACCGTGGCTTCATGACACTGACCTGCTGGGCTCACATTTGTTGGGTCCACACTCAAACATCATCAACTTCACTGACATGCACAAACGCAAAGTGATCGTTACCAGGGGAATAAATTAAGAAAAAAAAACAAGCTCTCTCTTTACCAAGGTGTGTGTAGGTGTAATAGCAGAGCACTGAAACAGGTGGGAGAAGATTTGTCCTGATCTGATGCAAGAGATGTAGTGGGAGGAGACGCAGCTGGCAGGCAGGGTGTGTGTCTGAGTGTGTACCAGAGCGTGGGTGTTTCATGCATGTCACCTCTGTGAGTGTCTTTGTGAATGTTTAATGCTGTAGGACAGAGTATAATAAGAATAAGAAATCAAATTCCTGATGCAATAAAGTCTCACTGATTTAAACCTATGAGAACTACAACTATAAAATATCTAAATATCTAAAAATATCTAAAGTTTTTACTGAAGTAAAAGTCAGTAAAGATTTTCAGATATGTTTCTGTTAGGTGGGCATCATAGTGTTTAGTGAACACTACTCAAATATATTTGAATATTTGTGTGCATGTGAAAGTATAGTTGTTGGGTTATTTTCAAAAATGGATTCATACACATTTCGTGCTTTGTACCTAGAATCATTCGAAATAAAAATATGCTGATTAATCACAAGGCAAGAATAAATACATTTGCAGAACAACATTCATTGTTTACTTTAAATACTAAAGAATGCCAAAATGAATGTCTGTTTCGTAGACAAACTTCAGAAACATGAGCAATTAAGGGTGATTTTCTTAAGTCAGTGGATGTGGGTGAACTCTGGTATGCAAAGTCCTACTGACCGTGTTGTAGGCAGTGAGCAGCTTGCGTGTTGGCTCTGACGGGTTGACCAAGGACTCCAGACATGGGTAGCCTTCCTTCAGCACCATTGTGGCCCCCAGAGTGCCCTCAGGGCTCTGCAGCCTCGTGGCCAGGCTCTCAATGCACTGCTTCAGCTTGGCCACTGTGGGGAGCCCACACTGCTCTTTAAAGCCGGCTGTGGTGCTCTGAAAGCAAAAGACAGGGAGAGATGAGGAGAAAGAAGATGAGAGGGAAAATAGTGTTGGGTAGGATGTGACTTCCGGCTGTAAAAGTAAGCCAGGAAAGGTCGAGAAGGGCGACACACGCTGTACACACACACACACACACACAGACTTCCCCTCTTTTACCCTCGTCATCTGCTGTCTCTCCTGTGAATTAAATCAATATGGCAGACATCGCTGCTTTTAATCCAGTGAAATCAGCCTTAGCTTAAGCGCATTTGGCAAAAGGGAAGACAATATGGCATAAATCTGGAACGTACTAATCATAGCATTTAGAGCATTTTCAGCTGCTACAGGTGTGTCAGAATACAAATCTGGGTTGGTTACCACATTTGACAGGGACAAAATAAGAATCATGTGTTAATTTGCTGAAATGCCATTTTGGGTCACTTCATAATGAAGGTAATGGATTTATTTTTGCACATAAAAGTACTGGAATAGAAAACCTCTGCTGTCTAACTGAATGCTATTTGCCACCTGGCAGAGCCTCGACTAACGATTATCACGCCCCACATGCGTGCAACTGTGAGTGAGTGTGTGTGTGTTAGACCAACATACAGCCACAGAGACATGATGAATAATAACTGACTGTGGCAGATGAGCCCACAGCTGGACTCATGGCAGAGAGACAGGGAGAAGGAGACAGTTCATGTCAGAGGGAAAGGACAATTGAAGCAGGCAGATTAAAAGCAGTACGTGAACGAGAAAACTGTGTGTGTGTGTGCGTGCAGGCAGGAGGGTGTCTGACATTGATTGGAAGGGATTGTTTCAGGGTTGGGTGATATGTGAGACGGCAGAGCTTTACCTCCCGATGGAGATTTTGCTATACGGTGTATAATGAGAAGGTTATTCAACCATCGCAGGACATTTTGCAAATCAACGAACAAGTGCTTCGTGGTAGTACTGGAATACAGGATTTTTGCGTAAGTACCATGGAATACTTTGATTTTTTTGATTTTATCCATAGATCTGCACTACATGGCCAAAGGAAGGCACACCCAACCATTGCACCTGTGTTTGTTGAATATCTCCTTACAAAACCATGAGCACTAACGGGCAGCTTAAACCTGCAGTAACCTGCAGCTGTAACTGTTGCGTACTTACACTTTCTGTAGTTATGGAACAATGTCATTGGTCATCACCAGCCAGTCTCTAACCGTGTCTGGCTGATAATTTTCTATAGGTTCATATGAGCAACCCTGTTCACACTATCATTTGATAAATAGTTATAATAAAAATACAGATTATAGCCATGTACCAATTAGGGAAAGATGCTTATTTGCCTTCTTGCCAACGTCTTGACAAGATAAGTTTGATGCCTTTCATGTCTGTGCATTAGGTATGGACGCTGCAGAGCTTTGCTTAGCATAAAGACTGAGATACAGATGTGCTGTATCTCATTTGGTTAAATCACATACAAACCCAAACAGAAAAATGACAGTTTGTGCTCTTAGAGGGAATTCTGTGCTACACCTGTTTCTTGATAAACACCAATCAGATGACCAGAGAACCAGCTCAGTGGATGGATAAACTGTTAACTGTGAACCACATCCTCCAGCTCATCACATGAGAGTGGCATCAATCTTCTCGTCCAACTTTTGTGGAGAAACTAAATACGCCTTTTGTATTTCCTAAAATGCTAATCTACAAAGCAGCTTCTGCTTTTCTGGGAAGTCTTTCCATAAACATCTGAAGCCTTTCGCCACAAGAACATAAGACCGGGCTCATTCTGCAGCTCCAGTCCATCCAGAGTTGCTGGATGTCAGGACTGTGCAGGTGAGTCAAGTTCTTCCACATAAAAACATAGAAACCATTTCTTTATGACTTTGTGCAGAAGGTTACCTTGATCTTGAAACAGATAAAGGGCAGAGTTGTCTACGTATTCTGAGCAATACTGTGTATATTTATATCTCTAAAACACATCTTCTACAAAACAGGATTATATTCACATCACCCACCCAAAGACATTTGCACTGAGCAATAAGCTAGTGGGTGCTGTGCATCCAGGTTCTATTTTTCTGATATTTATAGATGCATTATAATCCTCCTCCACTCTTCTTTCTTATCCTTCTTCTTTTGTCACTGCCTCTCTTCTCTCACCCTACAGAGAAGACTCAGGTAGAGTCTGATTTCAGCACCACCATGAAACCTACTCCAATTCAGCCGGATAACCAGACATCTTACCACCGCAGCCTAAAATGCAAAAGCTGAGTGACTCTTAACTCACCTGGCTGGAATTTTGCCACATTACACACAATGTGTGTAATATGTGTGTAATATATTGGAAATAACAAGGAAGTAGTGGGGTAACAACAAGGTGAGTTGTCATATTCCTTGTTATTTCCAAGATATTACACCATGATTACTGTGTTATTACGAGCTGTAAACTACAGTGCTACCAGATTTTGTTGCTTTAGGAGATCTTAGAAGGAACTTCTTACTAAAAAAGATAAAAGATTGTCACTTGAATTGATTAATGCAGATTCCAGAATCCTTGTATTAGCTTCAGTTGTAAGGATCTCTCCATGGCTTGAATGAGCTACTGATATGTGAGCCTATCTTTTAAGTCTCCTTTCCGGAGACTGACACTGCTCTCTCACCTGAGCATCCTCCCGCAGGTCTGTTGCCTCCTTGAGGGGGGAACTTGCTGGTTTGAAAGTCTCATCCACCACCTTGATGCCAGTGTGCCTCAGTGTGACATACTCCCGCCCCCGTCTCCCCACTCTCCTCACTGACAGACCTCGACGCTGGGCCTTCCCGCCTCCTCGCCGGTTGGTGACCGCCACGTGCACAAACAGACTGGTGTGAGGTAAGGGGTCTCCGGCCAAACCCAGCAGGGGCACGTTACGGTATCCAGGCTGAAGGCACTCAAAGGCCACGCTGTACTGGCCGATGAAATCGTCTCCGATGTAGTCGTCGTCCAAGACCACGAAGCGCAGCAAGGCCAGCTCGGGCATGTTTACCTGGGAACGAGAAATGAATGGTGGAGCTGAAATGCATTTATCCTGCAAAACCATGACCAATAAACATTTCAGAGACAAGGTAATTTGGTTGTTTTTGACTAAAAGTTCAAATAAAAAAACATACTTCTAAGTGAAAAAAATATGTTGTTGATCATATCACATGATCATATGATGATTACAAGCTGAGATTTTGAGCTTCATCGACAAACAACTTGGCAAACTCAGCTGAAGAAAACTAGTGTTATCAGAAGTTATTTATTTATATTGTGAGAAGTCAGCAAGACTGTCAAGAAGTTTATGATGTGGTTCTAGATTAGAAAACCCTCTGCTGTCGCTATATTAAATGATCTCAGCTCTCTGTAGCTGAAAAACTCCTCTGGATGACACCGTCTGGAGGATTTTTCAGTTCAGATGATGCTATCTGCTCGCTCATACTACACAGGACATGATCTGAACTGAAACTCCCCCGAAGATGATTAGAACCTTTAAAAATAACTACAAAGGTTTTCTGCTACTAAAAACAATTAACTTTCCTAGCAACTTCAATTCACTCACTACAAGGAACAAACCTCTTGGTTCGATTAGCAGAGTTTTTAAAAGATGAATGGTTTGTCACCTGATGTGGCGCCAACACTCATACAGTGTTTAAACGCATCGGTACATTATTCATCCCCTCTTGATTTAAAATCATCAAGTCAGCTCTTATTAGGAGGAAAGAGACACTTCATTAAATGTTTGCGGCAGCGAAAGTCGATCAATTAGTCACAATATTCAGCTGAGAAGTTCAAACACCATTTCCTGTTATTAAGTGTCATTCATGGGGGTATTCATGCACTGCATTAATGTTAATGAGATGGTAGAAATGCACCGCCGCAGAGGGGGAAATGCTGGTTGAGGCTGCTACATTTCAGGTCACACCTTTAGAGGAATTCACCTTCCCCTCAGCTAATAAAGCTATAAACTCCTGTGCATGTAACCACAGAGTCTCACACACACATGCAGAGTAAGTGGGAGGACAAATGGAGCTGGGAGTGTGTCTGTGCATATTCATTCTGTGCAGAGGAACAGAGGGTAGACAAACATGAGTTAATGTCTCTGGTTTTTTTCTACTCTGCAAAGCCTGGTACGACCCCCTAACCCTGTACACTACCCTTAACCATCACAACAAACCCACACAGACACACACATAGACACATGCATGCATTGGCTTGGGGCAAGTTTATTCTCATTCTCTTTGGAAATGTTAGATTGATGCTGCGTTCTGCTACGAACATGACACAGATACGCAGCCATTGTGTGTGTGTGTGTGAGTATGTGCGTACGTACAAAACCATATGAAGTCTTCTGACTCGGAGGGAGATAAACTCGAGCAGCACAGCAGAAACGCAGATTCCCTCCTGAATAGTGAGATTACAGTGTACACACATGAATTTGTGTCTCTCTGTCGCATCTGAAGGGAAATGAAGGGAGCTCAGCAGTAAAGAAACTATTTTCTTCAACCTCGTTTTAAAACCTCACTTTGTTGAATGCCACGACAAAAACAGCAGGACAGTCCTTCATTTGGTTCAATATTTCTATTCATGAAACTAAGAAGCTTTGTTGTAATTCATGCCCAGTGCCAGAGGTTTCATTCAAAATTATACTGTCTGGCCTCGAGAAATCTAAAACCAATGCAATGTAACATTAGTCCACGCAGAGCATCGAAGCTGCACCTGCACCTGATTATCAATAAGAGTTTCACTGATGCTTCAGAGTCAGTGGTTCATTTATATGTTAGCTGGTTAGCAGATGACTAGTAACAGTAGTAATCATATTCATGCAGGTACAGAGCAGTGCAGTCCTCATTAAGTGATAACTAGAGATGTCCTAGTCGAGCGTTTTAGGCCCGATCCTGATCTGGATTCTCTACCACTGGTCTGAGCCAATACTTACCTGCTGTACAGTAAATCTGATATGACCTTGTCACTGGAGTGACTTCTTTTGCTGTACTACACCACATGTTGGAGTTGGAGCGAATAGATGTTGAACTGAAATTACTACAACGTGGAAAAGAGACGAAGTCAAAGACATGGTCTATATGACCACTGTGCTGCTCCAGAGTGGACCAGTCACAGTTGTTGCAGTGTGTGTCGTCTATGGTTATTCGATGCAGAAGCATAAATCAAGCTTTAGAGTTAAGGCAGTCACAAACCATCTTTGACTACTTACTGACATCAGCTTTAGAGGGCACTTTAACGTTCATCAGTGACTGCTGAAATGATCTGCATCCATCCTCTGCATCTTTCTAACCAGTAAGTGCAATGATACAAATGCTACTGAATGTTTTGTACAATGCCAATTGCTAAAACTGCTAATCATAAATAGCTTCAAACTTTGGTGAATCCATGAATTTGGCCAACATTACTGGGTAAACAAATTATTTATCACATTCACACACTGTAATTTCCACTCTCCTGTGCGGACGAATGATGCACTGTATTTTAGTTTATTCCTTTTTCTGACAGGGAAGTTTTTTAGTAGATACCGATCCTTTAAAATATGCCTGGAGTGGCTCTCATACCAATCACGATCAGCTCTAAACATCTCCAGAAATAACACCTTTTTTTATCATGTCTTATCCATCTTAAGCTGGCAGTTATCACAATTACAACACTCACGTCCTCATGCCGTTTGCTGCATGCTGCAAATCTTCCAGTGATACTGTATTCTACTGGGTTCAGAGCTGGTGACTGGGAAGATGTGTTGTTGGGCAGTAATGCATTACTAGTAACACATTACAGTAATATTATTAGTTTTTCAGAATCAAATAAACTAAGGCACTACAAGTTCTCAAATGGTAATATTATCACCGTTAATAATGCAATACTACGTTACCTGAAAGCAGGAATGCAGTAATAAAGTAAAGAGTAAGTTATTACTCTTTCCAAACAACCGAACTCATTGTGATGTTTGTGTCTGTCTGAGAGGATTTTT
>JAUBNQ010000013.1:2351012-2361198 GCA_032353495.1 Ctenopoma kingsleyae
AGGATTTAGTCATGCTTTAGCTCCCTGCAATACGAAACAAATGGCGGTTAAGCTACTGATACTGTAAGTGGTCGTGACCAAAGACACAGTCTGACGATTGAGTGTAAAGCGACATGTTTAAAAAGTATCACGTCTATAATTTACACACAACATTACAGACAAGTAGTGCTTGAAGGACTAATGCACTAAAATCAGTCAGAGTCCATTAAAGCGTTGCTGTCAGTATCACAGCCAAACTGTCCTCTGCTGCCCGTCTTCTTCTCTCAGCATCAATCTGTGTCTCTGCTGTCGCTTCATTGGTGTGTCCCCATTGTCACGATGAGTGTCTCTCATGGGAGGCTCTTCAGTGGCCTTTCCGTCGCCCCCTTGTGCTCTACTTTTCACTGTACTTTCACCCATACATTCACCCCCGCCCCACCGCCCCCGCCCCCAACCACCCCCACCCTCTCACAGCTGGATAGGACACACACAGGGCACTAATGAGAGCACACAACAATGTCTGCAGGAGGCACGCTTTCATAGGCCATCCTGAATCCCCGTAACCATGGAAATAAGTACCAGTGTGGTGACACACACACACACACACACACACACACACACACACACAGGCACAGATGTGGTCCTCTTGACTTTTCAGTCACCAAATGCATTAATTCAGAAAAATCTTTACTCTGAACAGCTTGTCGCCACAATGCACCACAGGGGCAGCTTGGAACCTCAAGAACACATTAATGCCTTAAGAGGCAGAAATGACAGAGTTAGAGGCGGCTCAATGACAGACTTCATCTTACAGTGCACATCTCGAGACAGACAAAAATACTCACAGTAGGATCTACATGTCGAAGCAACACGCTACATACATACAGTAGATACACACATCATGTTCAACACAGCTCGTGGCTACAGGCCATAAAGTCTAAATACAGGACTCTCTGAAGGCCCGAGGATTAAGTCACTGACCATCAACCACGATGTCCATGATTTGCATGTGGTTTGGGACCTTTTTCCATGTCATTCCCAGTAACCTCACTCACCCACCCGCCAACCCCAGCTTCTGATTCTCCACTGTAAATCATATCAGTGGAAAGAAAAATACTTTCTCACATCACAAACCATATCTGGGTTTTGGTTTCATGTTTAAATCGCCAATAACTTGGGAGTGTCTTGGTACCTGAATGATTGCACCATATGCAGGGGACCTCAGCTGCATGTCATACCCCCTTCCTTTTCTCATGTTCCCTGTCTCCCTCCTGTCTACGAATACTATCCAACAACGGCAAAAATGCCATGGAAAGAAATCACTAATAATTTGGAGCAATAGCAAATGCTTTGGGGTGAGGTTTCACCCGAGACAGACCTGGACAGACGCCAGTCACTCACAAGGCAGACACACAGACAACCATTCATGCTTACCAACCTGATTAATCCAGCCTTTGTGTCATTCAGACCGTGCCCATATCATGACAGAGCAAGGGCATATTAAAGGTTATGTGAATAAAGCAACAGCGTTAATATGATCTCATTCCATTTGGTCTCTTCATCTTTTTGTTGCTTCAAAGGTCAGCACTGTCAAGGCTGTTTGAACTTTTTGCTGAGTAATTAACTTTTGCAAGGACTGATTGGTCTAGAGTAAGAGAAAGAAAGATGGGCTTTGAATACCCAACCAAAATGAAGGTAAACCTGCTCTGATTTTAACATGAAGGATGCGATCTATCTATTAACAGTCTGTGATTACACACGCAACTGGTGATAGCGAGTAAAGTAATCCCTCTCTTCCGTGACCTGCTCCAGCTCGTCCTGGATCTTAAGGCGCTGTGGAAGCAGAGTGGGAAATTCTGACACAAAGTCACCTCCTTCAAAGAAACACGGAGAAGTCAGAAGAGGGAAAAGCTCCAGCAGTCCTTCCATATGTTCTGAGGATCTCCTCCCAGATGGACGTGCCTGGAATACCTACAAATATGGCCAGACTAAGAGCGGTGTAAAAAAAAACCCTGAAGAAGACGTAACCTTGACAGGATCAAGGAAATCATGGCCTTGACTTTAAGCCAGCACCGGGGCAGTGGGGGAGGGGGGGGAGTGTTTAACAGGCATGAAGTGCAGCTTTAGTTGAGCCAATTTTAAAGTGAGAGGAGAATAAATTGGAAAAATAATGAGCAAGCAAGACCCATTCGTGCAGTTTATTGAAAGATGGAGTTGCTATTCGGGAGAGGTAAACCGCAGTAGGTGAAGAGAATATGAGGCTGACGCACACTGCTGCACAGCTAATGGTTTAGCAAGACAATGTTGTGGGTTATGGCATTCCGAATTTCATTTACCCAGCATGTGAACACACACAAACATACACTTTATCTCACTCAGCTCTCACGTGTGCAATGAGAGCATTTGCATTCACCCCAGTTTCACGCTCCACTGCTCTTCAAGACTAAAGTAGCTCCCTAATATAGCACTCAGATGAGACCTGATTTCACTCAGCAGAAAGGTAATTACTCCAAACAAATTACAAAAAAAAACACATCCACACATGTTTTTAAATGGATGACCTACAAACTCACAAATTTCACAAACAGCAGCAAGGTAATCAGCTCATAGAGGGAAAGGTTGCCTCAAGCCATCTCTGTTACACAGTCTCTCCTGGTCGCTCCATGTTATTGACTTTAATAAGACGTCTAGACAAGACATCCTCCAGCATGAAAAAAGGAAATATGGCAGTGCAGAGACAGGAAGGAATGAAATGAAGAGACTAAGGGAAGGACAAGTAAGAGGAGTGACGGCAATAAGATGGAGAGGGTTAAGAATTGTTCAGATCTCTGACTGACTTCTCCTTACGTTTGGTTGTTGGCTTTATTGTATTTATGGAGCAAAGACTAACCAACATTTAGTGAAAGCAAACAACATCTTTTATTTTTGGAGAATATTGGAATATTCAGTAATCTCTTGACCTTCATTTTCATTTAACTCTCCTGACTCTCAGCGTTTTAGCCACTAAATCTGTCTGGACACCAACAGACAATGACTGTCAGAACCAAAAGTGAGCATCTGACGCGACAGTGTGTAACAGCCAGGACGGCCCATGTCCGAATTTGTTTGGCCTTCTCTCAACTAGTATGACAACTTGTACAATGTGTGTTGACGCTGACCCATAGGAGCACAGAGTGTTCTTCATAGCCAGCTGTGCACGTGGCGAGGCCAGAGAGGAATGATGACGTTCTCAGTGGCATAATTAACTAAAACTATAACAACACCTTTGTATTTTGCTCCACTTTGTCACACAGCTTCTATTTAAGTGATTTCTTCATTCAACAGCTGTGGCGGTAGTCAGGCCCGGGTGTGGCACATGAACATGAACTCGGCTTTCCAAAGAATGTGGTTAATCCCAGTTCATTCATGATTTAAAAACTGCCTTTTGTATCTACTTTGGTTATTTTTGTGTCATATTAGAATTTGCAAAAAAATAATTTAACAAAAAGGAAGGGGGCAAATACTTTTTTTTCACAGCACTGTATCAGCTCACCTTTCCCTCACACTTTGCATACAAAATGTTTTTCATGTTTTTTCCCATTGACATGCATAACTAAAATGAATGTGTACTGTACCATGAGAGCTGACAAAACACATCTGAGCCCACAGCAGTAATGCTCCTGCATGCGTCCTGTGCAGACAGTGATGGAGGACTGAAACTGCTGCTTCTGCTTTTTGCTCATGTGCTGATTTCTCTGACCTGGTCTCAGGCTCATAGTGAGAACAAAAGCCGTCGTCACACACTGACCTAAAAACCCAGACTGAACTGAAACCACAGTAAGTTAAAAGGTGTCATCATATTTCACTGCTAGTGACTTAGCAAAAATATTTTCATGTTCAGCTTCTCACGTTGGTCATCTTCAGTACTGTTTGATTGTTTCGACTACCACCTGCTACAATATCTGCACAATATCTACATAATTTGTAGGACAGAGTGACACTCAATACAACCTCTAAATCATGAATGAACAGAAAGAGAAAACATCCAACAGGCACGAATATCAAATACACTGCGAAGACCGAACCATTCATCACTCAGCCGAGAGAAAAGTGTGAGTGACAGAGGAAAGAGGACAGAGAGAGGTGCAGTCGGACAGAAGCTCCAGATAAGCAGAGGCGATGCTAAAAGAGGGAGGTGGCATACAATGGTAACAGGACAAGAAGAGAGATGGAGTGAAGATGGAAGACGAGAAACAGTCAAGTGTGTGTGTGTGTGTGTTTGTTTGTGTGTGAGTACATTTGTGCTGGAAGGCAGAGACAGAGATGGAGAGGACAGCTTCGTACGCAGGCAGACACGGAGACAGCTCTAAATAAATCAGCCAGCGCTGCAACTAAGTGTGAGTGAAATGTTTACAATACGGCAGCATAATGGAGGGACAGGCGGACGGGGCAAGAGACAGATACGGGGGAGGGAGAGAGCGGGGCAAAAGCCTGCCTGCCCGCCTGTCATCTGCACACGCGAACGAGAGAAACAACAGGGTGTAGGTGGATCTTTTAAAGAGTTCAGTGATTGCATGCGTGCTTATACGTTTTCTGGTTTAAACACCCACATGTATTATTTTCTATACACACACAGAATAGAACAGTGCAGTTGAGTCAGCAGTGATAGGACACAAACCTGTCCAAAATGAACACAAGACAGCCCGCAGCGCTCCCAAAATTTGGCCAGTGGCAATGTGAGCAGATGACAACATTAAAAAGCACACAGACCTTCACAGAACCACACTGGTAACTGCCAGAAAGGTGCTCAGTCTGTGCCTATACTTAGCCAGTCATCCCAACTGTAAGTCAATTTTCAGTCTCTCTGTCTATACAAATGGTGAGGTGTCTTTTTGCCTGGAAATGCAGCTGCAACACTCTGTCATCTACTGTATGTGTCATGTGCACATTTAACGCCACAGGCTTCTTAATTTAAAATTATTCCAAGGTATTTTCAGCACGCACGTGAAGCCATCATTAACTTTACTACGTGCTTAGGAGCAGTTGTTCTTTCTCTCGGCAGGTGTAGAAACAGCATCTCATCAGCTCTCATCAATTTGCACTTAAAGTCAAATTTATATCCCAAATACTGAAGCACTTCTTCGTCTGTATGCATGAAGCCTTGCCACTGTACAGGTGACGAATGACACAACGATGCAGGATGAGCGCTGCCCTTAAGCGTGAGTATGGAGCAGTCACACACGAGCTGGCTGATTACTACTAATTGGTCACAGAATGTCACAAACAGTTGTGTTTAATTTAGAATGGTGACCTTCACTCTGTTAGTCATTGATGTTTAAATTTATCCCAATTAGTGCCTCGCGATTCCAATCAAAGAACCAAAGTGCAACGAGGAATAACCACGGGACGAGTGGAAAGGCCAAAGGTCAAAATTAGCTGGGCTGTAAATACATGATTAGCTGAGTTACTGTAGGTAAACCTGACCAGTATGGGAACAGCTTCAGACATGACAGGTGAGCGTCTCTGTTGAAAGTAACACGTGCACGGTGATGAAGGTAGATGAGAATAATGCAGGTTTTTAGGGCTGCAGTTAGCGTATTATTAATTTGCAGTGATGATTTCAGCCAATGGGTGTTAAGTATGTAAGTTTAATGTACTGTAATGATGAGTGGGCTCAAATACAGAAACTCATTTCTACTTGTTTTCGGGACAATTCACCTGTCGTGCTGCTGCTCAACATTTAACTCTTTATTCTCTGTGACTGGGGGGCATTTTCTCAGCTCACGGCATGACGACCTTGTGATCTCTTACCCGCAGAAACACATCAACTTTGGTCATGTTATGTGGACAGAAAATCCGGGTGATAATCTGGTGAAACCTGCTCTGTCTTCATAGAGAAACACGGGTGAATTTTGAAGAGACGTTTTTTTGATAGAAGTCTATAAAGGAATGTTAAGCGTGTGTGTTTCGCTGCCTGATAAAAAGTTGACCTCTCATCCAATATACTCAGTCCCCAAACAGGAATAAGCAGCTACACAAACTGAACGGACGGTCGACTTAACACATTAATGCTGTCAGATTTAGCTGCGGCAGATTATCCCATGGCAAATCATCAATAATGTACTAACTACTCCTCAGGTCACAGTGTCAAAGAGGACAGGAGACTAATAGGATTCAAAAGTCACGGTGCGTCTTGTTTAGCACACTGTCACGCTTAAAGACCAACATAGCATGAGGGCGCATTAATATAGAAGCTCTAATGACAAAGCCTGTTACAGAGAAGTGGTGTGTAGCGGGTTTGTGACTCAAATTATGCAATGTTCCCAGAGCCATATTTCCAGTTCTGTGTGTTTGATGACAGACGAACTTCACTGATGGATGAATCCTTATGTTGATCGATCTGTCACAGCGTCACACGCATATAGTACAGTAAACTACAGAACAGTGGAGTTCCATCTTTCAGAGCATTGTTGCTTTAGGTGCCGTTTTCCTCACAGTCATCAGTAACCATCCGACCTGGACGCCACACAGAGTGATGAAGAGAGACTGGGAGCGAGATGGAATACACTGGAAATACAATCTGCACACTGTCAAACATGCTAGATGTGCTGGCTGGTACGGAGCCGAGAAACTGAATGCATGACTGTGTGTGTGTGTGTGTGTGTGTACACCTCTGTAGTACTGTGGTCATCCTGTAACATAGAGAACACAGCAAAGTGAAATATACACAGTCTGGAGGATTGCTGTGATAGTTTGTACAGATATGAACTGTTGCCACAGGATGAACTAATCACAGCACCAGCAGGTTCTTGGTGTCAACAACGTTTGGATTGGTTGTGATTAAATTTAGTGTTTATTTGGACGGGAATTTTCAAATGAATTTCAGCCTTAGTGATCATCATTTGTTTCAGTCCCATTTAGTCACTTATTTATCATCGTTTTAGTCAAGATTTAGTCAGCGGAACACAGTTTTAATTGTAGTCATCTTTTAGTCATAGGTTACCTCTAATGATGCCGTTATGAGCCTTGTAAGGCTTTAATAATAGACTACATGCAGCTGGCAGCGGGGGAAATAAAGATGAGAAAAAAACAACAGCACAGTTTTTGTTTTGTTTTGTTTTTTTACCTTAACCAGCACAATTATATCACGTCTAATTATCATTCAGATATGTGGACTGATGATAAGCACAAAATCACTTTGTCACTGTGCATTATACAGTATATGTAACTGGAGCTGCCTGTGCAAGTGTTCTGCACATCTGACTGGGCCAGTATCATGGCTGAATCATGGCAACTGGACTTCTTTCTTGTTAAACAAAGTCATAAAAAAAAGATTATTTTTAAAAATGATAAAATGGTAATAGAGATTTTGCTGCCCTGTACTGTTGATATTTGTGTAGAGACACCCTAAGTTAAAGTTTACTTACCTTCTCTAATGACAGCTCCAGGGTAACTGGAGTTTAATATTCATCCAACTCAACATTCAAATCACTTTTTGCAATATCAAATATGCAGAAATTTGAAGCAAGACTTCATAAATCTGCAAATCCAGTTCTGACAACTTGTGCAAATAATGACAAACAATGTGGACGACAAAAGAGCCACAAGTGACCACAAAGGCAACGTTAGCAATTGTGACTTAATGGGAGGAAATGAAAAGATGGGAGATGAACAAGAGAGAAAGAAAGGAAGAGATGTTCATACAGGGGGCGACTATTTCGGGAGCAAATAGACTGCTAATGATGCCTCCGTTCCTGCAGCTGTAACAAAAAAACAGAAGAGGGGGGAAAGTGGAGAGAGAACATCTATTCATGCTAGAAAAGCGGTAATTATTTTAATTAGCCCTTGTTTAAATCTGAATAGAGAACCAAAGCTGGAGCGTGCAGCACAGGAGTGGGATTCTCATGTGCGTGTTTTGTGTGCATGTCAGTGTTCGCCAGCTATGAATCTGTCCCATGTGTCTTACGATCCTCGAGTGGATTCGCTGCTTTGCAAAAATCTGTTTACGTCTGACTGTGCACCAGCTCATTAACAAACAGCTTATCAGTGTGTTTTTCCACCACTGCAAAAATGTCACAAGTGATATGTGATAAATCAAGTGATACGAAGGTAAGAAGATAATGTCTGGAGGAACACGTTTTAACCAAATCTGCAGCAGAACATGCTAACTTCAGCGTTGTTACAGCCTGAGAGACATATATACTGCACATATAGTTCTATAAGGGTCTGAACTCCACTGGGAAAATTCCATATTTACTTGTTTGTTATTAATTAAAGTGAGAACAACCCCTGCAGCAAACACATTAAAGCATTTCCGCATATGTTAATTTTACTTTTTATGTTATGAACATAAGAAAATAGAAAAAAGATTCAAGTAATAATTAATGTATGTGTAAAGATCTGACAATCTACCCCTCTCAGAACTTTGTTAACTGACTCATCCCAACTTGTAACACATCTCTGTGATTGTAATTGTGTTAGGGCTCCTCTGTGCAACTAACACAGGATCTGAAAATCACGCTAATTGATCCGTGCAAAGTAGGCAATGATCTGGTAGACCAAGGAAACCTTCAGATAAAACGGTTTGTCTGTCGGTCAGGAAGATCAAGCAAAACTCCCACATGACTGCGGAGAAGCAGCAGGACGGGTTAGCTGACACAGGAGTGGTGGGTGATAGACAAACAGAAGAAAACCTTACCTGCAACCTCAACACAAAAGTCAGCGTCTGAAATCTGCAAAGCAACATCTGGATAAACCTGAGTTCTTATGAACAAGCTACAGTTGTGCTCTTTGGCTGCAATCCCCAAAGCTGTGTTTAGGGAACAAAAGGAGCAGGGTTTGATAAAAAAAAAAAAGAACAGCCTACCAACTGTTCAGCACAGGGCTGGAAATGTGCTGATTTGGTGTTGAGCGGCACAGGTAGCACTACGCGGATTGAGGGAAATAATGGATTCTGCTAAATATCAGCAAATTCTGGCTGCAAATATCCTGCAGTCAGAGAAGAAAGACGATGATCCAATACAAACCTCCGAATCCAACATTAACTAATTCTACAGGAGCCAAAGCTGTTTTAAGAACCCTCACATGAAAGTCATTAAAATCTGTAGGTAGATCTTAAACATGCAGGGCAGCCTAAAAATATGTCAGAAATGGAAATGATGTATTCAGAGTGGGTGAAATTCCTAAATCCTTTCTGGCTACATAAACTCATCTTCCTACATCCAACAGTTTGCACTGAGAGAGCTGTACACACAGCTGAGACCCTCCAAAAATCTGCTGAGAGAAAAGATGGGTGTGTGTACAAAAAAGAGCCAGATGGAGAAGCCAGTGTTTTTTCCTTCCTCTCAGTAGCCAAGGAAACCACCCAACGATGTCCTCATTTAAGGTTACAGGTCATGGGTGACGTACAGGAAATGGCTGCTGGAGGACAGACAGGCTGATGGAGAGAGACTTGACTTTACCATTTAAGCTCAAGGGATACAACAGAAGGTGCCACAGACAAAGAGGAGCACATGGATGGTCTTAATGAGGAGGTTTTTATGGCTTATGTGAGATGTGTCCACTCTGCCCAGTATGTCTGGGAGCACAATGACCTCACCATCTAAATGCACAGAACGATACGTGCAGCAGTGAGCACAGCGGACTGCACACTAAGCTCATCATTCCGTCCAGACAAAGAGCCCTAATACGCCTCTTTAGTCCCATTTTTGGTTCCAGATCACATTCGAAGCAACTGTAAAAGGTCAGTGTACCCAAATCCCATTTAACTCCCTGCAGTATCAGATAATGTTTTATGTGCTGAGATTTGAGCGATGGTGCATGGAAGTCTAAACTTCAATTGTCAGGAAGTGCATCTGCAGTTATTTTGATCACTTAGTCAACATTTTCTCACACCATAAATTACCAAATGGGTCTGCAGGGCACCGGCTCAAGAACCAGAGCTCAGTGAAAAGACACAAAATGAGAGACCAAATATGACCATAAAGACAGACAAAGCATCTACATGACTCTGATGAGTCATCTGCGAGACTGGTTCGAGCAGAAATTGGGACACTATGAGTAGTACTTGCGTTTGCGAGTTTAGAATTCACAAAAGCAAAGAAAAAAATAGCACACTCCATTGTGCATAAAGTCAACCAAACCGTGACGTTTACACAAGTGTAAGAGATTAAATAAAACTGTCGTGAAGACGACAAGTCATAGCTTCAAATAGTGACACCAAGGGGCA
>JAUBNQ010000013.1:2369574-2384110 GCA_032353495.1 Ctenopoma kingsleyae
TGCATCCACACCAACCACCTCCTCACAACTCAACTTTCCTCTAATAAACGTACCACTTCATTCAGTCTAAAAATATGTTGCATCAGAACACAATCCATTCAGCGCTCGGATTCCCTACGAAAGTATATTTTCCGTTTAGCTGCACAGGAACATCATTTTTAGGAGACAGGGTTGATTGGGCAGAGCCGCCATACCACCAGTCCCCAAACCAGAAAGGCTGTGTTTTCTCATGCAGGGTGAAAATCTGTGTGAAGACGACCTCAAGCAGCAGTTTCATACTGTTATAAGTCATTGTGAGTCTCTGCACTGCACTGGTGCCTGAACTAGGTGCTCTAAATATCACTAATCCAATTTGCTGCTGAGGAAATGAACAAAATGTACATGAAAGCACTGGTATTGTAAAAGCACGAACACAGTTCTTTGTCCACACTCATGTAAAGTTCAGATGAAGTCAATAAATAACTTCAGATACTGAAGATTTCTCACACTTGTTGGACTCAACAGGAAAATCTGAGAAATTTCATCTGTCGTCTGTCATTCACACTGTACAGACATACTGTATCACACACTGGGATGTTTGTGTGCAGGTGCAAAGCCAGCAGAGGCACAAGCAACTGCATAATGTCATTCTCCATCTGCCAGTTGTTTTGCACTTTGGCTTTTTTTACATGTTCTCCCTGTACCTGCGTGAGTTTCCTCCAGCTACTCCAACTTCCTCACACAGACCATAAACACAGAGGTTAATTGATTCTGAATTTCCCATGGATATGAATCTGTTTGTGTATCAGCCCCTGGCCCCTTAAACCTGGACATAAATTAGACCTGGATTATAAATGAAAGGCCACGTTTTCTAAAGAAAATAAAGTTAATTAGCATGAAGGCCAGTAGATTCCTACACTGTTTTACTAATAACATGGTAGAAAATAGTCAGACTCACGCTGGTAAGGTCTATGTGTGCCTACTTAGCAACATGTGCTTGTTCTCTTGCAGTCACGCATAAACTCCTGACCAGCAGCTGTGATGAGGTGGTGTTCCCGGAGAGATGTGGCACCAGTAGCAGAGTGATACTGGGAGACAGAGGGCCCACAGTTGTCCTAGTTGCTTTGCATGCACACACAACACACACACACACACAAATCACAGGGAATACATTGTCATTACTTTTGACCAGTTTCCAGGAGCACGCTGCAAACAAATCATTGTTCGTTTCTCAGCACAGCAGGTGGGGCACAGAGAATTAGAGCGAATGGAACAAAGTGAGGACAATAACACCAAGGGAAACAACGAACAACATCAAAGTGGTGCTGAATGAAAGAGAAGAGGGGGGGAAAAAAGCAGGGAGTGGAAAAGAGAAAGACAAAAAAAACACAATACAGAGCAAAGGGAGTGCAGATGGGAGAGGAGAAGGAGACAGAGAGGGATAAGAAACCCACATGGCAGTCTGTCTGAGAAGAGACAAAAATAAACTCAGTCGCTGATATCAAACATAAACACGACTCTCACTGTGGCCTTGCTATGAAATTCCATGACTTTCCATAATGGAGCAGAGGCACATCTGTGAACTCCTCATTTTTAAATGATGATGTTTTTCAGCTCACGATGATGAACGGGAGACATGGATGGAAACTTTTTAGCCAAGGTCTGTAGCGGCAGCATGGTGTTGGTTCAGGCTGAAATATCTCAACAACAAGATGCACAGAGGATGAACCCTAATGCTGAGTCTTCTGAAGCTCGATCAGCACCTTTAGAAATGAGTGGAAGAATATACAACCAATAACTGTTTCCAGTGAGGGAGCAGAGTAGTTGGCAATGACATGTTGTGTGTTAGTGCATTTAATGTACTGTAATCACTGAATATGTGTTTTTGTTTCATAGAGGGAGGGGCTCGTGGGTGACAAAATTTGTGATGAATAAAAGTCTGAAATCTCAATTTACTGCTCACTGAAAAGAAAACTACAACGTGGTCATTATATCCAAAGCAGTGATTTTTGGATCGTAACGTTATTGAGTGTTGAAACAGGAGGCGCGGTGCGAGCAGCACGTCAGCATCTTCATTGCGGCACCAGCGTGACAAAAGAGGAGGCGTTCAAGGCCCAGTTGCGTGCAGGAAATGTAAGAAAACAGAAATATGCTCCTGTCGGCATTTAGGAGGGATTAAAACACAAGCTGCTACTCGACCTGGAACAGCTGATTAAATTGTGGGGGTGTGGCTGAAACACTTCCTATGTAGACACATAATGAGGCTGAGTTCAAACCAACTTCCACCATAAATAAGGAAAGAAAATGCTCGCTGCATGTACAAGCATCTATTTATGGTGGATTTGTTAATCCATGCTGTAATGCTGTATTTCCATTGTGCATGATCATTGCAACAATAAGATCTAACAGTTGCTGTGAGTTGTAAAATAAAATCCTGCCTGAGAGTCTTACTCACCCATCGCAATCTCTTCTTGCTCCAGCTGGATTGTCTGGGTTAGATTTCACTGTTTCACCACTGCCTTCAACAACAGCAGAGCACTGCTGGAACACAGGGCTGCTTTCAGTCTGAATCCCTGCTCAGTCTCGTTACTATATGTCTGTTGTGTAACTCGAAAAGAATTCAGATAACCCCAGATAATGCACTGGTTCTCATTTCCCTTGACAAACATCTATAATGTTGAACAACCTGAGGTAATACTAAACACAGTCTCACGGTCAAACTCAGAGACGCTTTACGCTCCAAACACGGCAGCAACAGAGTGATGGAGAGAGACAGTGTCCTTCACTGCCCGAACAGCGAGCAGTCAGACAACGCATAGGCCTGTCAGAGACACATCCAACCATGCCTTCCCCTGAGACTCATCCTGGAAACCCAGTGTGTCTGACTGTGTGTGTGCGCATGTGTGTGCTTTCATTCAGCTGTGTGCAGACTAGACTGTTAATCCCGCACCACTATCACAGGCTTCGATGCGGCATGTTTGCCTTCTGGCCTGTTACACTGTAAAGCTGTAAGCTAATTGCTGGTGGTTTGCTGGGGGAGAAATTAATATAACAGCCCGAGCCTAATGTGTTTACCTTGATTGAGATTAACGTCTCTTTAACTCACTCTTAATGCGTGATGAAGCAGCCGCTCCAGCTCATCCATGGAGAACCAACTATGGGATGAATAACAATGCATGAGGGAGCGAGAACTGCTGCACACTACAATGAAAGAAATGCATTAGTCATCCAGTGTTGGTCCTAAAGTCCAGCAGCCCTACTCTATTCTACACATACGTATACGGGGTTTTACCCAATTTCACAACATAATATGTATTAGCAGCTGAAAAAATGTAACTTTGAAGCTACAGTATGATAAACAGGTCTTTTCAGTGAAATGCAACACATTCTGCTTTGCCCTACTTGACCCTGGCTAAACGCTGGCTTCTCTGTGGCTGTGCCTCCTTGAGGAGAACCAGGATCTTCTCTCTAAAGCCAAGCACGTTTATTTATTTTCCTATTAAATCAAAGAGAAATGAAGAGTTATTTATGGTCTCAAGGGTCAAGGGGTGACAGGCTGCTGGAGAACTGTCAACGTTTGCATAGACACGAAGACTCTCCCGGATGAATCATCAGTAAGTAAGACAAAAACTGCACTGAACACGTATGGGTCTTTGATAATAGGTCAAAGGTACAACACTGTGGAAAAAAGAGTTTGTAAATGTGTTCAGCAGATTGAAGCCAGTCAGATCCCGGGTCCATTTTTAACAAATGTAATAAGTCTGGTGACTTTGTCACCAAATGCAACAACTAAGCATTTTCAGTTTGCTCCAGTTCCCTGATGCAGCTCTCTTCTCCAAAACAAATGCTACAGAGGCCCAAGGTTATACTATAATGTAAAAGTATCACTAACTAAAATAGCAAATTACTACAAACTAATATGTATTTAGTCTTGTTTCAGCACAGGAGGTCTTGTTGCAAATGACTGAATGGAAAGTTCAAAGACCCAAAGGCCCTTTACTGGATTAAAGCAGCCATTCAGTGAACATACCACCACTGGAAATTAAAGGCTATCCACACTTGCTGGTTTTTCACCACACATCTACTTAAGCACAGACGTGCAACAGGTCTCCCTGGCCCCTAATACAAAGACCCAAAGAAAGAAAGAGACGTGACTACAAATCCAGGTGGTCATTTTGCTTCTGTTTGTGGTCATTTTGCGCCTCGTGTGATCGACTTTCCAACAGGAAATGTTGTCCTGTGCCCAGTGAGCTCGATCAGTAATCAGTCAAAAGCCAAAGCAAATGTGCTGTGTAGATAAATATTGATCAGAATAAAAGTTTTAAAGCAACATGGGAGGAAAAGTCAGTGTTTCACAACAGCAACTTTAACTACTTAGTACTAGTTCTTGCTAATGATGCAATTACTGCTTCCTTCCAACAGTTCAGAACTTGCAGACTGAGCAACCAGGGGTGTGTGCATGCATGTATGCACAAGGTGATGTGTTTGGGCGTCTTAGACACAAGTGAGAGTGTGTTGGTGTAGTAATGTGAGCCAGCAGGAGCCAACCTCACCCTTTCCCTTCATCTGAAGACGTAACCTCAAAAAAAAAAGCCCTAAAAAGACGAGGTCTGCTCACACTCCGCTGCGCTTCCACACTCTCACCAGGACTCTGTGTTCATTACTGATGATGTGAAATGTTAATTGTAAATGTAAATTGTTTTGTCACTGTAGAGATACTACAAATAAGTTTGAAGGGTTAGTTATCGAAAGCCAAAGAGGTGATCATTTGTCTCCTTATCCCTGTTGTTTGGTGTTTAATACCTGTTTTCATTTAGTTTGAATTCAGCAGCGTGCTGGGACGCTCAGCGGCGCCTTACCAGCACACTGTGTGCTGGCGCATGAAGCAGCCTTCATAAACACAGAGCGGTGAAATTAAACTAGATTAAAGTGGGCGTCACACACAGAACAGCAGAAAAAAGGATTATGACCTTTTTGGCTTTGAGTAATTACTGGTTTAGGGAATCACACATTTAACTTTTGTAAGGGCTAATTTCTACTTCTTGCTGTAGATAAAGTAAATAATTCAGTCTCATTTGACTGCGTTCGCTGATGCCAGAAGACGTAATGTGTAGGTTTGATAAATCATCCATGGGGGCAGCACCAGAATGTGGGCATCTGTCTTTTTATGATTATAAACCTGATTTTAAGATTTCTTTTTGATGTGCATACACTTGCTCCAAGCACTGAACTACAAAAAAAGGAAAATTACATTTCTGTACTGTGACAGGATATCCCATATTCATACTGTTCCTGTATCCACACGCAGGTAATTGGGGTTCGACGTTACGTGGAGTAGAAATGAAACCAGCTGCTGTTTCAGAAGTAATAAACTCTCATGTAAAATCCCATTTACACTTATAACTGTGCTAAGATTTCAAAATCCAGCCGCGGAGCTTCCTCAACACTTTATCATGTGGCTTCTTTTATATGTTTAAGACATAGATGAAAACATGATTTAATAGCATTGTTCATTCAGTATTTATGTTGTTTGCAGCTTTTAAGAGGGTTAGGTTACCGCTGCCTTAGTTTCTCCTTCCTTCCACATGTTGATATTAGCAGTTTAAACGACTTTTAAACTCAGCATCGCGCCAAGGTTTTGGTGTATTCTGTGACTTTCAGATGGTTCCTTCATATATTCAGACACATTTGCATTTCAGTAAAGTCCTGATGTTCGATGCCGAGCTCCGGCTCAGTCACAGACGGCCGCGCCTGTCACTGACATCACACCTCTCATCTGTCCATCCTTTCATCTACTTGCAGTCAAAGGACTCTCTGTTCGGCCGGGTCTTCCAGATGGGGCTCGCTGGGCTGGTGCACAGCCCACGTATACAGTGGGGATACAGCCTGGCGAAAATCACCTCCCCCCTGATTTGACCGCTGACATGAAATATGACGTTTGATATCAGCTCCTGATGTGAGACACAGCGAGAAGGTCATAAACCACGGTGGCAACGTAAGCATCAATCTTCTCCTCCTTCAGACGTCTGTAACATGACAGAAATCCTCCTGCTGCCTGATTTCTGTTCAGCTGAGTGACCTCGTGAGCAGTGGAGGAAGATGTCCTCAGCGTTAAAAAATACTCCACTGCAAGTAAAAGCTCAGATTCTTCTTCTCTGTGTCGATATGTTGTCCAACAAAAGTAGATATACTGACAGTTTCATTTTGTAATTTCTGACCAAAGACAAGTGTTAATAGTTAATGATAAACGAGAAGAGTTCTGAGACGATTAGGAGAAGAAAGATACACTAATCTGTTTCTCTCATTGTAGTAAAACTGTGGATAAGTTCAACAGTTATTAAAATGAAATCCTGTGAGATGTTTAAAGGGGAAATTTCTCTTTGATGGAGACGACACACTAAGTTATCATAAGGGCTCACTTACTCTGCACACATGCACCTTGTGTTGTACTGTTATTTTATCATCCTTCATTGTGTGTACATATTCTAACTGCTGCAGTTCTAGTGTATACAGTACTATGTAAACTTGAGCATGTTGGAACAATAATTTCCTTCTGGATAAATCCAGTGGATGTAATATCATGAGCTCATTTACATGTTTTAATGTCTGGAAAGTAACTAGAGGCGTAGAAGTATCAAATAGCATAAACTTAAAAAACACTCACAGTCACACTTAAACACAGAACTCTGAGAGAGTACTTAGTTACACTGCAGCACGGCTTCCAGGAAATGTGACACATAACCAGAGGTGGAGAGGCTCCTACTCAACGGATATGTCAGGACATAAAAGGCAAGGATCCTGCAAACATGATCCTCACTTCCCCCCCATCCTGGGGGGTCCGGTGACCTGCAACCTGAGCACAGGTGATGGTAGAAATGATGTCACCGTGATATTGGTTGGTTGGTCACTAGGTGAAAAGCACAGTGTGGCTGCAGTGGCTGCTTTGAGCCCTGTCAAAGGACAAAGCTCCAACACTAACATGACTAAGGTATGTAGAATCACGCACATGTGACGCGCCTGTGAAGGACGTGAAACGCAGCATGAGCACAGCCCACGCTGCGTCCCAGGACGCGCGGCTGTCACGTACGTACCGTGCGTGCGTGTCCAAAAACCCGCGTGTGACCACCTGGAAGGTGTTAGTCTAGTCTGTGAACCAGACAACACCAAACCAACCTGCTCCTTGTCAGATCAAAGCGTCATTTCTCTGATTATACACTTGTTGAATCATTTGCCAACAGTATTACCGTCTCACTAGCCTACAAGTTTAAAAGACCCTGATGCTGGTTCACAGGTAAAACTGAGCCACCACCGTGTCAGGTTGAGATTTCTTTACCTTAATGATACTGCTCCGGCGAGGTGCTGCCTTCACCGACTCCAGGAGGATAGTGTCTGTATCCTGGCCGCCACCGGGAAGGATGACACCGCTGCGCCGGCCGCGGGACGCTCTCGGCGGGATGCATTCCGGCGTTCCGTCGCTGCACAGCCCGTCTCCATATCCATCACGCTCAGACATGTCGATGAGAAGGTCTCGATTTTGTCAGAAAAAAGCGAAAATTAATCAAGTCGCAGGATCTGCCCTGAGTAAAGTTTGACTTGGCTGTGCGTGGGTGCCATTTAGAGGGGAAACCGGATCTTAACGCATCAGCCGCTCAGCAGTAGCCCAGCCACAGTCGAGGAAACAGTCACCACAGTTTCTGAAGAGATTCTCACAGTCACCGAGCAGCAGGCCGTGTTGAATTTAGGCTGTAAGGGTGAGCTGATCTCCACAGTCCATTCCCGCTCCACGCACCCTGCCTCACTGAAATCAAAGCATCACATGCAGGTACAGGATCGGCTGGAGTGAAAACCGGACTGGTGCGCTCCCCGGAGACGCGCAACAAGTCCTCAGCGTTCCCAGGTTCTTCGAGGGAGTCACAACATCAGAAACGCGTAAAGCCTCAGTGCGTGACGAGAAACAGTTAAAGCGAGGTGAGTTTTTTCTGGTGGGAGAAAATGTTTGGAAACAGTCCAGCGCTGGATACGAGGCTCCGCGAAACACGTCGATGTCAAAGTGCAGAGAAACGAGCGAACTGCGGTCTGTGGAAGAGAAGTGTCGCTCATCCGTCACCGCGGAGCCGAACACAGCTACTACAGTCGTCTTGATCGCACTCAGAGCAACAGCAGCCGACTTTTGATGAGAATAGGAAACACCACTGACAGTCGCGCCGCCTCTTGCCCGCCACCCTCCCCGCCTTCCACCCAGCTCCACCTCCCACACGCTGAATGGCATCATGACTGACGAGCGGAGCGGCCAATGCGCTCCGCCGCTGGGAGATTTGGAAACCGCCAGAGCTTCTTGGTTGGTTGGAGCGGCGCGTCCCAAAGGGCCGAGAGCGCCTCCTCACCGCTTCTTAAGCCTCACAGACCACTCGGCGGTGACTCGGGGGGAGTGGAACATGTAGGTCTAACGTGACGCTCAGGGCGCACGGACCCCAGGAGAAATCCAAAGATGCTTTTACTGTTTTATCCTCATGAAACACGTAGAGGATAAACTGATCCTGTGGATCTGTGGTTGGACAAAAATAACAATAGAACTGTCACTGTGGAAAATCTTTGCTGCTCTCAACTTGTTTCAAATAAATTCCCCAAAATAGAGATAAAATGTTTCCAGAACCTTTAAAGAACATCTGGACTAGTAGTTCTGAAGTTAATCATAGAGTTACTTAGACAGTTATGTGTTGGTGAATGAAACACCTTGAGAAGATATGCAGATTTGATTCTGTGTAACTAGAGCAACAAGTTTCTTTTCCATATAAAACCAAATGAACACTGACAAAATCTTTCATGTACACATTTAAAAGCAGAGAGATTTCAGTCAAATACATTTTAGCCAAAGCATCAAACTTCTTAAGAACAGCTCTGCACCATCTGGCCAAAAAACACCACAAAACTGTATTTGTATCACCAGGATGTAAATATACACGTCTAGGGTGCACATCTGACCTCTGACCTTTTATTATTGAGCTGAAGGAGCTGGTTCAGAGTGGCGGGCAGACCGCTAAAGAATCGTACCCAGTGTGAGCGGTAATAACAGTGTGATACATTATTCATCTATGTGGCAAAATTGCCTTTTCCCTCTTCGGTCCCTTCCAGAGAGTTCACAGGGTCAGGGAGAGAACAGGCAGGGAGTTAACGTCTTGCTCAAGGACACATCAGCAGGGTGGATTGTTGCTTGAAAACACTGGTCGTCTTCATAACTTACAGGCTCAGTAGTGAACATTTGGAGTTAGCTTGTAGACCTACATCAGATATACCTCTACTGATCAGAGAAAGGAGAAACCGGTGAGCAGGTGGGTGGGGAGGAGGTTTGAAATGGATGGATAGTACGAGGGCATCTAGTGGCTGGATTGAGAATGACAGGAGACAAGGAATGAAAGAAAATAAATATCTAAGAGACTTGAATTTGAGAATTGTGACTATTTATGAGCAAGTTATCAGGCTGAGAGTTAGAGATACATGACTGCACAGGTAGTTAATTAAAAACAGTTTCTAATCAGTTAAAATAAGTCTGTATATTCTGAGGAACACATTGTTATACACTGGTATTGCTAACAATGGCTAACCAAACTAGGACTGGTATTGTTATGTTGTTATACTGGACTGGTGTACTGGAATGCAGTCCACTCAAGTGTGACGTCATTCCCACCTCCCACCTCCAACTGCTGATGTAAATGGGACAAGATCAATCGTAGACGTAAACAAAATAAGAACATATTGGAGATGGCTCAAAGTGAAAAGTTAAGAGCTCAGCAAACGGGAAATTGAGCAAAGTTCAGCCAATAGTTGTAGGAACATTTCTAAACATTGCCTTAATGAAAAGTCAGTCATCCTCTGGGAAGCATGAACGTCTCTCTGCTTTACTGCAACAATCAATCTGGTTGTTTTCTGGCATTTTGCATTAATGGACATATCACAGTCAGACAGAGAGAGACACAAAGAGACACGAGGGGAGGCCATGCAACTGACAACCCATCACCAGGACTCGAGCCGTGGCTGCTGACATTATACGTTGGGCCAGTGTAGCCTGGACTAAACCAACCAGCCATCAGATGCTGTCATCCTTAGAGCCATGATGAGGTGGTACTTGACGTCACGTGACAGCGCCGTGGGAGCATGTCAGTCTAAAAAACTCTGGGAACCGCAGAACAGAAAGAATGTTCATCTCACTATCCCCATATGAAATAATAGAGTTTTGTCCCACAGGGCCAGGATAAAGGTTAGTACGTGTTCAAACAACTATACGTCTTGAGCAGCCTTTTCGTGCAGTGGAAACAGTCGGAAGGTGGCTGAGACGTGACTTATTAAACTCCCTCAGGGCCCTGTATCCCCACAATTATTTTTCTGTTCCCGGCTGAGTAGATACGAGGGTGTTATGAATGTGTGTGCATGTGTGGACCTTGAGCCACACAGCTGTGGAATGTGGTCAGCTGGTGAGGTCTATTAGCGCGGGGAGCTCACCAGTCGCACCTCGCTGTTAGTGATTCTGAAAGTGGCGTTCAAGGAAAGAAAGAATTGGCAGTGTTTGTTATTAGAGCCAAGAATAGAATGTGAAGACTCTGTGTCAATATAACAGATTTGACCATTTGTTAGATCACACACAGACTGACACTTGACATAAATAATTTAAAAATACAATGATATATATCAATGACAATAAAAGCTGATTATATATATTATAAAACTCACCCAGACAGCAAAAATATCTTGCAGGACAACATCCAGTTTGACACTCTCCAGTGTTATTAATGTTAGTTCAGATTAGCAACTCCCTTTAAAGGAAGAAACCTCCAGCAGACCAGTTGGGGTGAGCGGACCGAGGAGAGTGAAAAGGACAGTAAACATCAAGAGAAAAACAACAAGCATTAATTTTAGAAGACATAGTTCGTCTGGTCTCAGAAATTAATAACAACATGAATAACATTGGCTAAGACTCTGTCTACTTTCAGATTCATCATGTTTGAAATCAACAGCAGCAAAATCACTAAAGCAAATCTCTAAGAAGAGGGAAAACACCTGTAGCACGCTGCTAACTTTCTCAAATGCCAGTTCAAGGGAGAAAATAGTCAGACGTCACGCCTATAGCTCCTGCAAGATATCATGAACCAGAAAATGATGGATGCATGCTGATGCTTTTATGTTCTTGACTATTGATAGTAAAGCTGAGGCCGTTTCCATCCAGAATGTAAATACATTCAGTTTTCTGTTTACTTCTTAAAGAATGCGAGCTCAGTCCCAACCTTATCGTTGACATTTAAATGCCAGTTCACTCTGCCCTGCTGCAGAGTGACAAAAGATTTTGAGGTGAGGTGACAGTTAAATAAAAGATCGCCTGGAAAACTGAACGCTGTTTTGATCCTGGGCTAAAAAAGAACCGGGACGCCAAGTGTCCCTTCATGCCTCCATGCTATGCTGCCACCATAGTGTGAGTAAGTCAGAGCTGTCTGATGGTGTGTGTGTGTGTGTTCGCTGTGGTCAGTAGACAGGTGAATAATGTTCCCATGTTGGGGTTGGGATCCTCAGGAGAAAACAAACGCTGGGGAACGGGTCATCCTATTATACAAACTCCTTCTCTGTGTCATGTAAACATTGTCCTTAGACTTTATTGGACCGTATTAAACGTATCTGAAGTGGCTTTCCCTTCGTTTATTCTACTGTAACTGATACAGACAGCTATAAAACACGTTTAGCTGTACAACAGGCTGCAGTAATCCACTACCTGGGTGGCTAATAAACTCTTACTCCTCTGTTTCCTGTACATTGCCACCAGTTGAGTGAATGTTAAGCCAAGCTGTCATTGCATTGTTAGTGCTATAAGTCAGCGTATTGGTGCTAGTGATTATTAATAATGTCCACACTTTGGAGCAGAGTCGTGTGTTGTTTTTTCTCATATTTGTAGCAGTAGTCAGCATGAAGATCTCCAAATGGAGAAGTTTTCTCAGTGTTTACAGCTGTTTCTTCAGCTCCCTGTTCCCGTGTGTGTGTGTGTGTGTGTGTGTGTGTGTGTGTGTGTAGGGAAGTATCTGTGAGTCTTGAAGTGTTCAGGATTGCTCCATGTGGAATATTTGCATATAAAAAAAGAGCAGCTGTTGCATACTAATCTTAAACTCTATATATTACATAATGTTTTGTAAAACTCTCTCTCTGTCTCTTTTTCCTGGGTCAAAGTGACATCAGCATTTCACACTTGCACTCTAAGGCACTGCTTGTTCACTAAGCTGGTGTTTCAGACGCACACAGGATGAACAAACCACTCCATGTTTTGTCCAGGACTTATTATAGACAATATTTTTCATGTCATGATGACACCAAAGGCACGCTTACAGACACAATGCCATGTTGTACAGATGCTCCAATAATTACTTATTTTAATACTTAATTATATTTATATTACTTAATAATTACTGTATATACACAATTATATACAAACCCCACTTTCAGAAATGTTGGGATGTTGTATAAAGCATAAAAAAGTAAAATATTTGCTCATTTTGAATTTCATACCAGCTGTGGTTCATCACCTCTTCGTTTAACTGCGGTTATTGCTTTAATATTGGAACTGATGTTTTTCCCATTCTTGTTCTATCTGTAATGTCAGCTGTTCAACAGTTCGGTGCCTCATTTGTCGTGGTTTTTGTTTCATGATGCACCCCATCACAGACACTGACTTTTGGACTTGCGTGGACTTGAGTGTCTGTAATGAAAATTTTAACTTGTCAGACCACAAGACAGTTTTCTACTTCATCTCAGTCCTTCATAAATCAGCATTTTGTTTCTCACCTCAATTCAAACTGAGCAAATATTTTTCAAACTATTTCAAATCACACTTGTTTGTGTTCCAGCTTTTGATATGATGTTTTTTGAAACCTGTCTGATACAGCACATAAAATGATTATGTGAGATTATGTGCACTAAGCTTCCGTAATTTCTTAATATAACCAACATTTAAACAACTGTTCAACAAACATCAAATACTAGTGTCAGGCAGCATTATATGTTCTTCAATGAGATATGAAATTGATTAACACTAGATGGCGCCAACTCCAAACAAGTCAACACTGATAACTGAGGCAACAATGGTTCATACACCACCACCAATTAAAATAATAAATCTCATATAAAAAAACTCAAATGTCCGGTGTTTTTCTGAAGCTTTCATGATATTTACTTCAGGACCCCTTCACTTAATTAATGAATTAAGGGGCAGTTAATTAACAACTAACAACTAATTAGCAGCTGTATTATAAATAAGCAGTATCTCAATAAAATATAATAAAAAGAAAATAAATACAAATATCATAATAATGATATAATAATAATTTTGTATCATAAAAATTATATAAAACAATAGATTGAAGCTGAGAGGAAGACGTTTCCTAATCACAGGTCATTGTCAAATGTTTAATGCACTGCTCTATAAACTGTCCAGTTCCTTCCAGGACTCCGTGTTTGTGTTTAGTGAAAAAAGGCTCCGGGTTTCCTTTCCAGTCCGCCTTGGCCGGGTGGAGCTCATGAAAGATAGTGGTTTCCTGCTGGAGCCTCAGTCAAGTTTAAAGCATGTGGAGTTATTTTTGAAGCATTCTTTCATTTCAGAGCACCACGTGCACAGACAGCATGTGTCTGAGAAGGTTTTTCGCTTTGCTGATTATGTTTCATGCTCCACGGAGCAGAACAACAAAATATTCAACTGAAATGATCATTGTTTGTTTTTATGGTGAATCCACTTCCTACCTTCTTTCTACTTTAAAGGATAGAAGTTTTTATGTTTCTATAAAGTGTCGTAGGATGTTGGTTAATCTGGACGATACAATCACCCTGGTTCCCCTGACAAAAAGGGATGGATTTCTCCATTTGGTTATGGATTATTACAGAAAATAAGTTCAGGGAGAAACAAAAGTTCATCATACTTACGTAATTTGTTCAGCCAGATCATCTTCACAAAAGAACATTCATTTTTAAAGCCTTAAATATAATTAACATAAATAAAAAGTCATTCTTAGGCTATTAGCAAAAGTCACTACCGCTAACCTTGCAATTTGATTTAGCACATTTACCTCTTCTACAAAAGTCTTTCCTCTTAGTATGACCTGATCTAGAACTGTTCACATATATGAATTTTTTTGTTTCATGTTAAATGATCCTGACAATTTAGCCACTTGTTAACTGCCTTTCTAAGACACGTGAATCATGATTTAATGTCATAGAATAAAACATGAACATTTCTTGACCTAGTGTTAACCACAGACCCTATTTTAAGCATCTATAAGCAAAATCCCATTCAAAAAAACCCACTGACTCTAGGACAACAGTTTACTTTCCACATTTTAGGTCTCATTACCACAGCAATCTTTTCAGGGATCCCTCAAAGCTCAATCCTCGAGCCATTACCTTTTGATTTGCACATGCTTCTGACTGCAGAGTTGGTAGGAATCACAGTATATCTAATCATTCATATGCTGATGACACAGCTGAATGTATCCCTGTCCTCTGATGATCTAAGCCCTATAAGCAACTTCAAAAA
>JAUBNQ010000013.1:2469105-2479999 GCA_032353495.1 Ctenopoma kingsleyae
TGTTTCTAGTTGTTCTAATGTACTAAGAAAACTAAGAAATAAACATATATGGACATCATAGCACTGCTAAAAAAACTTATCTGGTGACCAACAATAGTGGCCTAAAACTTTTGCACAGTACTGTAAGGTATCAGTGACCTTGACCCTTGACCTCTGACCCCCAAAACGTAATCAGTTTATCTTTGAGTGTGGATTTTTTTGCCAAATTTAAAAAAATACTCTTAAGGTTTTGTTATGCTATTCAGACAGCTGGACCAATGGGATGAACAGACAACCCTTTAACATCTGGCCTTTAACACTGGTACTAGTGTTGATTTAAGTTTAATCGTAGAATGATACCGTTAACTGTTGTTTTTGGCCTGGGCCATCACTTGAACTCAGACTTAACAAATCCAGTTGCCACTGAACAGCATCTTTGGTATAACTATAACCTGGATGACTGAGAATCTTCACAGACATAAATATTATTTGGAATTTCCATTTGGACTTGATTGTGTTCAGTCGTAAACTGAATTATTTTATGGATCTGACGGTGTTTATGTACATTAGGACTGGACCGTTGTCTTGGTGAAGATTCTCTGTCATCCAGGTGAGGATATCTTGAAGCAAAGTTTCACTACTCATCCAAGTAGCTTCTTTAGCCAGTAATGTTATGAAAATCTGATTGTTAGAGATACACATTATTGGAAAAATACCCATATTATTTGGACAGGACACTCTTTAGATATTGATATATTTTTAGTATAAATCTACCACATTTGTTAATTCATCAATAGTGTCATTGAATACAGTATATAACAACTTACTACAGTATTAAATACATACAGTACTATGGGGTCAACATTTTTATTAACCTTTTAAACACGATTAAACATCATTAGTTTTTCCTAAAACAATCATCCTGATTTACAGTTTGCAGTACAGTTTGCAAGTCTGCTGACACATCACCACCAGGGAAGCTGTGTCGCCTCATGTCTGTGTGTCTTCAGGCATGTATTAAAAATGGCAAAATTCACCTTCAAGCTAAAGTTATGGTTTGCTTTCAAAATGAGTACATACGTAGATAATACAACAGAAGTGTGTCTGCATTTTACAAATGGGGCTTTGGCTAAAATATGTTAAAATTAACTTTAAGTAGCTGCACACAAACAATCTCGTTCATACAGAGTATTTTAGTGTAACACTGACAGCGCAAAGACACGTTAATTACTCAGTGTAATGACATTAGAATTTCGTGTTCATGGTAAAGGTCTCATTTCAGGTATCTTGCACTGTCTCTCTACAGCATGTTGGTCTCACAGGAGTCAGGCTGCAGAATCTTAAGTGTAACAATGAGTTTCATAGATTTTCTAAACCAGGGGTAAAGAAAGGCATAAATCATAGGGTTTAAACAGGAGTTAAAATAGTACAGATATATTACAAAAGCAGCAGATGAAGCATTCAGTAAATTGTCCTGGCCTATAAGACTGACACAATAATATGGGCAGAGACACATTAGAAACACACCTATAACAACACCAAGAGTCCTGGCTGCTTTCAATTCAGATTTTTTAGCTGTTACTTTTACTGAATGTTGTGTGAGTGTGACGACTGCGACATGAGACCTCATAGCACGAGCCTGAGTCACAGCCACCACAAATACTCTCATATACAGAACTATAATTGCAGTAATGGGAGCAATGAAGGAAACAACAAGATCTGCCAGTCCAGCAACGTAGTTAATGTAAATGATACACTCTCCAAAGCAGGAATTAAACCTGCCTGGTTGTTGCAAGTTATCCTTCAGATATAGACCAGTATAGATTACAGAACATATCCAACACAGACAAACACAGATCTTAACTTTCTTTTCTGTGAGTTTGGTGGAGTAATGCAGAGGATCACAAATAGCCACGTAGCGATCAATAGATATGAGCACCATGGTTCCTACTGAGACAGAGCCAATAATGAATGCTAGATATTGATAGAGAGAACACATCAGGTTACCGAGGAACCAGCAGCCGTCAAGCTGAAAGAACATGAGGAGGCCCATGAAGAAATCTGAGACAGCAAGAGAGAGGAGGAGGAGGTTGGTGGGAGTGTGGAGCTGCCTGGAGAGAAAGACCAGCAATATATTTATTCTTATCTATTATAACTCCGGAAGATAAAAGATGTGACTAAACACAAAACTTTTAAAAGATACATGATACTTTGTCTTCTGAACAGAGATTATTATTATTATTATCAATTACCATTCAGACTAAAGCAGAAATGGGAAATACCTACATGCAATACATTTGGAAAAACACCAGCAAACCATTTATTTACTACACCACTGATTGTCAATTTATGGACATGCTAGTAGAAGTTAATAAAATAACTGGATACCTGAAGTGGGAGATGGAGATGATGACCAGCAGATTGAGAAAGGTAGTGAGCAGAGAGACAGAGAAAACCAGGATATTAGTCAGCATGGTCTCAATGTGAGGACGCTTTGTCTTGGTGCAGGAGGTGTTGAGGAGCTGTGGAAAGCAGAGTTCAGTTTCCTCCAATACCTCCATCACCAGAGAGACAAGATGCTGCTCTGGTAGTTTCCTGCTGTACAGCTGATTTATCTCCGTCCTCCCCACCAGTCCCTCCTTCCTCCTCACCTTTGTTGCTGTTTTTCTCTCCATGGAGATGGAAATACTGTGCCCTGTGTGCTCCTCTTCCTCACAGGCAAAATACTTTAATAAAGTCAGATAGGCTATTTATATATTCTAAATAAATATGTAGTTAAAAATTTCACTTTTTATGAGGAGTTTCTTGGACCGGGTCAAGATTGACCCAGAACATACTGTGAAGGCACTGTGAACCGTTTGTAAGGGATAACTAACCTATACTGTATGTTTGTGAGGACTGGGCTGTGAGACAGCATTTATTGTCCTACTTGTTTTTTTGTCTTGCCTCTACAGTGGTTTATACTGCGACAAACTACGTTAGAGCAATACTGAAGGTATTTTTTATTTGGCAGGTTGTTTTGCTGTTGTGTTATTTTTAGGATTTAATATGTGAGCCGCGGAGATTGCTACTGGTTTGCTGGCTTTTAGCTTTAAATGTGTTAAATACAATATCGTAAACACAACAGGTCTTCAGTTTGTCGGTCTCTAACTCCGTAAAGTAAAACAACAGGGTACAATATCCTGCATTGTACTTCTAATCTGAACATAAACAACTTTTACATTGCAGCTAAAAATTTATATTAATTCTCAGATGTTTTTGTTGTCATTTTCAGATCATTGTGCAGGAAACACCTAAAATGTGTAACAGTTACACTGACTAAATCCTAACATTAAATGAACAAACTCTAAATAGCTTCACAGTTTCATTGAATATGAAATAATCGTTGTTACAGAATATTATTCTGTAACATACACAATGTACAGTACATGTTTGCCAATGAGCCAAAACATTTTGACTTGCACAGGCACTGACTGCTCTGCAGCTGTAAAGCCCCATACGATGTGAGGTACAATCCACTGTACATGTTTCACTTATAACAGTCATGGTTTGGATCGATGCCACCAATGAATCAGGTTTGTAATTTACCTCTGGATAGGAGGCAATATGACCTAAATCAAAGTCACTCAGATATTAACATCTGTCAATTTCTCCCTCAGCGAACATACTAACTAAAAGAACCAGGAGCTCACCCAACACATAATATATTGTAAGCACTGTTCTTACAATATTATCACATTATTTACGCCATCTTTAAGTGATAATAATATTTTGACTCATGTATGTGTTAGACATTGCATGTTCTCACTTAGTAAAGACCTAATTTCAGGCAACATGCAGTATTCTACAGCATGTTGGTGTCACAGGAGTCTTGATTTTCTAAACCAGGGGTATAAAAATGCACAGATCATAGGGTTTAGGAGTTAAAATAGTACAGACATAATACAGCAGCAGCAACAGAACCATTTAATATCTTGGCCTGTATGAGCCACACAATAATATGGAGCGAGACATATTAGAAACACAACTACAACAACTCTGAGAGACAGCGACGACAAATACTCGCATATACAGAACTACGTACAATAACAGTAATGGGAAGAATGAAGGTAAAAATAATATCTGCAACTCCTGCAATGTAGTTAATGACAAAGACACACTCACTCAGTTAAACCTGCCTGGTTGTTGATTATAGAACATGTCCAACACAGACAAACACTGATTTTAACACTTTTTTGTGTTATTTCAGTGGAGTAAAGCAGACGACAACAAACAGCCACTGATGCTGTTTTGGTCTCTATAGAAAAAACTATGTCCATCTCCATGTTTCTCAGTGGAGCAGATGACTGTGGTCTGTGTTGGTCCACCTCCTTTTAGCCGTCCACCAGTCCACAACTCCTAACTGCTGAGACAAATCTTCTCATGTTGACCTCTTTCAAAAAACAGGCCTCACTTTATGTATAGGTTTAGCACCCAGATTATCCCAACAAGTCTAAATCTCATTTCCATTCTACTGTATCAGCAGCCTTCCATACTACAGGGATTTTTGACTTTCTTTAAGATAACAAGTGGACAGTCAGTGTATGCAGAGAATCCATCCAGCCTGAACAGTTTGCTGCGAATTGAGAACAAGTCAAAATTGTCAGGACTGTTCAGACTCTGGCTTGGTGAGCAGCATTGTCCTTCCAAAGCCACAGGACTGGTCCATTCATTCATTAGGATTTGTTTCTCCCTTGTCCTTTAGGACAGAAAGAAGATACTGAAAGTCTACACCGAAGATTTAGATTTCTGCTGACTGGCAATAATTCTATCCCACATGTATGTCCACTTTGGAGCAGTTAGGATGCCCTAAAGGTGAGCTGCAGGGTGGTTTCAAGTCCCTGCTCTCACAAAAATCTCAAATAAGTCTAAGCTTTTGCTCACATAACACATAAAGCATTGTTTCCACATTTGAGCTACTCGGTCCTTCACAAAATATTAAACATTAACAGGAAAATTTAGAACTAGAGTACTGCAAATGTCACTGGGATGCATCATATGGACATCATATCTGTACCAAATGTTATTGCAAACAAATAGATCCTGTAAACATTTTAGACATAAAATAATTTTTTATTTATTTGCATACGCCTTCATAGACTATGAAGGTGTCACAGTTCTAGGTGCACTACTGTGACACAGCTCACAGTTTATCTTCTGATACACTGTGCTGGAGTAGTACAGATGGATCACAGTACTTATACTATACTTCCATGTAACATCTTAAAGGTGTTGCTTTAGCCAAAATAAATGACAGTAAACAAACATTAAGCTTCACTGTTGCTTAAAAAATTACATATAAACAGTCATATACAGTAAGAATTTATGGACATGCTACACAGCCCCACACACAGAAGGATGAGATGCACTGCTTTGTGCCCATTTCTTAATTACTACAAGAACCAAAATGTACATTAATGTGTAGTACATCACAGACCTTTGTATGCATAATTTTACAAAAACATCATATTTGTGTGAATGATTACATTTTGGCTCACAATCTTACATCTTCTCACTTTACTCAGACTTTTACATTTGTTTCTAATTACTTCATCATCATGACCATATGTATATAATTCTGTTTACAGTAAGACACACCATATGTTATCTTCCTACAGTACGTTGGCTGCAGAGGAGTCAGGCTGCAGGATCTTAAGTGTAACAATGAATTTAGTTGATTTTCTAAACCAAGGGTATAAAAAAGCATAGATCACAGGGTTTAGACAGGAGTTAAAATAATACAAACATAATACAATGGCAGCAGATGGGCCATTTAGTAGGGTGTCTTGGCCTGTAAGAGCCACACAGTAGTACGGGCAGAGACATATTAGAAATACAACTATAACAACACCAAGAGTCCTGGTGACTTTCAATTCAGATTTTTTAGTTACTTTTGTTGAATGCTGGACCGCTGCAATGTGAGACCTAATGGCACGAGCCTGAGTCACAGCCACCACAAATACTCGCATATACAGAACTACGATAACAGTGATGGGAACAATGAAGGTAAAAATTAGATCTGCAATTCCAGCAATGTAGTTAATGACAAAGACACACTCTCCAAAGCAGGAGTTAAACCTTCCTGGTTGCTGCAGGACATCCTGGAGATTTAATGTTTGAAAGATTACAGAACATATCCAACACAGACAAACACAGATCTTAACTCTTGTTTCTGTGACTTCAGTGGAGTAATGCAGAGGATAACAAACAGCCACATATCTGTCAATAGATATGAGCACCATGGCTCCAGCTGAGGTAGAGGCAATAACATATGCTAGATACTGATACAGAGCACACATAAGGTCACCTAGAAACCAGCAGCCATCTATAAAAAGAATTTGAAAGAACATGAGGACACCCACGAAGAAATCTGAGACAGCCAGAGAGAGGAGAAGGACGTTGGTTGGAGTGTGGAGCTGCCTGGGGAGGAAGACCAGCAGTAAATCCATTATTTATAATAAATATATAAATTGTCAGACAGGGCAAAGGCTGAAATATAAAAACATTTTGTGGAATAAAAAACATTTTAAATTTTTCAAGTTAATGGAAAAGGTGAATACTTGATGAATACTTGAAGTGGGAGATGGAGATGATGATCAGCAGGTTGAGAAACACAGTGAGCAGAGAGACAGAGGAAACCAGAATATTAGTCAGCATGGTCTCAGAGTGAGGGCGCTTCGTCTTCACACAGGAGGTGTTGAGGAGCTGTGGAAAGCAGAGTTCAGTTTCTCCCAAAGTCTCCATCACCAGAGAGAGGAGACGCTGCTGTCTGGCAGCTTATTGACCAGTAACACATCAGTAACACATCTGATTTATCTCTATCTTCCCAACACACCCCTCCTTCCCCCTGCTGCTGTTTAGTCTCTATAGACCTTGAAGTATGCCTTTTGTGTTCATCTTACTCAGTGATGATGACTGTGGTCTGTGTTTACTGTATGTCCTCTTCCTCTAACTGTCCACTGGTCTACAATCACAGCGCCCTCACACACATTTGTACATTTGAAAAGGTGGAAAGTTTATTTTACAATAACGTGTGACTGACAGTATCAAAAGCTTTGGACACATCTACAATAAATGCAGCACAGTGCTGCTTTATATCAAGTGAGTTAACAATGTCATTCACAACAGCAGTTGAAGGTTATTATTAACCACCAGGAAAACAAATAGTTTAGATTTGGGATTTGGACAGAGAGGATATTAGTGATAACAGGTGTGCTGAGGCAAAGAGGCTGTACATTTAAAGGGCTCATATTATGCATTTAGTGGTTTGATGCCCCGTTACACATAGTCAGAGGCCCAAAGCTTGAAGTGAATGTGATTTTACATGCTGACTAGCGGTGAAGCGCCCAGTCAGGCAAATAAGCTTTCCAAACTTTGTGGAAGTCTATAAATGGTCATCAGTTTTGGGCTCTTACACATACAGCATCCTGCCCTCCCTTTCAGGTTAGCTGCCACAGCTAGTCTGAGAGGGTTTTACCATAAATTAACAGTAGCCATTTAAAAACAGCACAACCAT
This sequence comes from Ctenopoma kingsleyae, assembly GCA_032353495.1. NCBI lineage: Eukaryota > Metazoa > Chordata > Actinopteri > Anabantiformes > Anabantidae > Ctenopoma > Ctenopoma kingsleyae. Next base: position 2,476,640 of record JAUBNQ010000013.1, read on the forward strand.
GTAAAAAACAGTAGATTCTTATAGTATTAAATTACAGAAAATCTATTTTAAAAACAGATTTACTGTATTTTACAGGTATATGCTTGTAAAACAAAAAAGATGCCAAATATCAGTTTTTTGAGGTAAATTTTCACAAAAAAAAAACTAAACTTCTTTTTTGTTAGGTACTGTATGTTGTTTTATTTCCTTTAACTTTGTGAGATTAAGTTCATTAGTACAAGTACGACAAAGAAGAAAGCAGTCCATCTGCTTATCAATAAACCTCCTCCACAACAACAGTATGTCACCCTTTTTCCTCCCCTCACAAGCACATGTCTTGTTTCAGTCACCATGTAGTGTCTCTCTATAGTATGTTGGTCTCACAGGAGTCAGGCTGCAGAATCTTTAGTGTAACAATGAGTTTAACTGATTTTCTAAACCAGGGGTAAAAAAATGAATAGATCACAGGGTTCAGACAGGAGTTAAAATAATACAAGCATATTACAAAAGCAGCAGATGATGCGTTCATCAGCGTGTCTTGGCCCGTAAGAGACACACAGTAATACGGGCAGAGACATATTAGAAATACAACTATAACAACACCAAGAGTCCTGGTCGCTTTAAATTCAGATTTTTTAGTTAATTTCACTGAACGCTGCAGTGACACAGCTGCAACGTGAGACCTCATAGCACGAGCCTGAGTCACAGCCACCACAAATACTCTCATGTACAGAACTACAATAAGAGTAATGGGAACAATGAAAGAAAAAATAACATCTGCAATTCCAGCAACGTAGTTAATGACAAAGACACACTCTCCAAAGCAGGAGTTAAACATGCCTGGTTGCTGCAGGACATCCTGCAGAATCAGACTTTGAAAGATTACAGAACATATCCAACACAGACAAACACAGATCTTAACTCTTGTTTCTGTGACTTCAGTGGAGTAATGCAGAGGATAACAAACAGCCACATATCTGTCAATAGATATGAGCACCATGGTTCCTACTGATGCAGATGTGACAATGTACGCTACATACTGATACAGAGCACATACGAGGTCACCCAGAAACCAGCAGCCGTCTATGAGCATGATCTGAAAAAACATGAAGACACCAATGAAGAAGTCTGAGACAGCCAGAGAGAGGAGGAGGAGGTTGGTGGGAGTGTGGAGCTGCCTGGAAAGAAGGACCAGCAACATATTTACCATTATTTATAGAACCAATTATCAAGCAGGTAGAGCACAAGCTGAAATACAAAACCATTTTCTGAAAATAAAAGACTCAGTTTGAGTTTGATGATTTCTGTGACATCCATAAACATTGTACTATTATCTACCAATTTTGTATATTTATTTAAAAATGTGAATACTTGATGAATACCTGAAGTGGGAGATAGAGATGATGACCAGCAGGTTGAGAGATGCAGTGAGCAGAGCGATACAGAACAGCAGAATGTAACTCAGCAGAGCCTCAAACTGAGGACGCTTTGTCTTCATACAGGAGGTGTTGAGGAGCTGTGGAAAGCAGAGTTCCCCCAAGGTCTCCATCACCAGAGAGACGATAAGCTGCTGAAGCCAGACAGCTTATTGACCAAAGCTTTCTATCATACACCTTTTTTATCTCTATCCTCCCTACTCACACCTCCTCCTCCCTCTTTGCAGTTTTTATTCAGATTCAGTTGTTTGCTGTTAACTTTCTGCAGGGTACTTGTGCCTGTACTTGTGCTTTCATTATTTCATTAGATTTTTCTTAGGTAACGGTGTTTGCAGTATCTGCCTCGAGGTAGATGACCTCTGACCCTGAGCCTGGTTCTGCGGGAGGTTTCTTCATTAAAGGGAGTTTTTCCTGTCCGCTGTGCTGCTGTAGTGGGACTGTTGGGTTTTCTACATTATTCTGTATATACTTTCTTTAATATACTTTAATATTCTGTAAGGTCTTAAACCTTACAATATAAAGTGCCTTGAGATGACTCCTGCTGTGATTTGGTGCTATATAAATAAAGTTGAATTGAATTTAACATCTGCTGTTACAAACCAGTGCGACACCTCTCCAGATGCGTCTGTGGTGTGATAAAGGCTCATTTGGCATGGTCACGTGATTTTTTGCATTGGTGAAGCGAGGCATCCAAACAATACTTCTGCTTCGAGCTTAACATCGCGACTCATCTCGATTCGGACTCTGCTTCTGCCCCTGACCTACCCCTTGGCTTGCTGTCTTCAAGTTTTGTGGGTTTTTGACCCTTGGCTCTGCGTTTTGGATTCCATCTCTGCATTCTCCTTGTCGGACCTCTGCCGACCTCTGGTGATTCATTCTGTTTCTGGCCACCCTTTGCTCTGCTTTGGATCTCTGGACTCTGACTCTGCTCTGGTATATATGGTATATTTTCTGCTCTTTGATTTCTGGTTTCTGACTCTGATGTGTTTTGGATGTATTTTTTGATAAAGGAAACTGGATTATTCCAGTGTGTTTGTTCCCATGTCTCATCGGTGTGCACATGAAGAGGATCTGTCCCTGTTTGAAAGCCTGTCCTTCTCATTCTGTCTGCTGCATACTCTCCCCAAACAATAGACCACACAGTGGACACCATCTTGCATCCTGGGCTCCATCTCCCATCAGCCCTGGCTCCGCAGCATTTCCTGTTTCCCCTTCAGTCCTTCCTCTTTCACCCTATTATTTAGTTTTCCCTGCACCTCTCATCATATACCAAACTGTCCTGTGAACCCCCAGTCACAGATCACCTACTCATCTTCTACTATAAACTAACTGTTATCATTTAAGAATCTTAAGTTTGAATCTCACTTCTGGCATTTCAATCGGGTCCTCAAACCACAAGTGAGATTTCTCACTTGCTCACACAGAGGCTGATTCTCAGTATGTCTCTCAGCATTGCTGAACTGGAGTGGTTGTGGTTTACACTTTGTGTGTGCTGGAAACAAGTCTGTGTTCAATTTTATCTAAAGAAATGTGGCCAGATCTACAGCTTATTCAAATTGTCTTTAGCTGAATAAAAGGAAACTGAGTTTCTACCTGCAAGGTAGTGTCTACCTAGATTACAAGATCAGAGTGACCTACAACCTACTCGAAATGGTACAGTCAATCTGCCAAACTTTAATTTAATTTTGTTAATGCATGGTAAATGGAGATTTTGTTGACAAAATGTTGCAGTTGAACAAACTAAACCTGTGTTTCATGGAAGGATGCCAGTGATGTTGTTCCTTTAACTATGTACACTACCAGTCAAAAGTTGAATAGAAACAGATTTTTTGACATCAGATTCTAATGTGAAACACAGTGTAGACAAAGTTAATATTAAAAATGACTATTTTATATAGAAACTGTCTTTTAAAGGAATATTTACATAAACATACAGAGGCCTATA
>JAUBNQ010000013.1:2515215-2525957 GCA_032353495.1 Ctenopoma kingsleyae
TTTAATTCTGGTGTCTGCTATTGAAATCCTGCATTAGATTATGCAGGGTTGTGTGCAGCTCCAAAAGGCAAATCTATACACAGTAATGCATTTCTAAATATCCATGGGTCACCACGACAAGTCGTCTTAGATTTTTGACTGGAAGTTAATCATGTCTGACAACAGACGAGGTCAAGTGAAATCCTCATTTGTCCATATAGTGTTAGGATACACTTTTATCGATGTCTTTGGCTATTCTACAGTTTGTTTTGGAGCTTGACTGCTCCCCTTTGCCTGTTGCATATGAGCTAGGAGAGTCTTGCCATTTTGGCAAGATTTAACTACACTCCTGTTTCTTTCTTTCCTTAGGATGATGAAGATGATACATCAACAAGCTTGTTGGCACCGAAGAAGCCAGGGTACCACGCACCGGTGGCTATACTCAATGCTATTCCCCAATCAGATGAGCAGGTATGTCCTAATTTGTTGTATATTATCACTTTTCATCATTTAATTTACTTTTTTTTTACTGAAGGAGGGTGCTGTCTTCAGCTGCAAATGCACTCACTCTGTGCCCAACTTTGTTTTGCAGTATGACCCGTTTGCAGAGCATCGACCACAGAAGATTGCAGAACGGGAAGATGAATACAAAGCCCGGCGCAGACAGCTGATCATCTCACCTGAGCGTCTCGACCCTTTTGCAGATGGTAAATTTTCCTCTTTTTTTGTTTTCATTACACCTTCCCCATTTCCTCCCCCTATTCACGGCCCCCATGACTACAAGTGGCTTCACACCCATAGTTTTGCTGTTCAACCCTTCGACCACAATGCAATAACTTGCTTCCCAGACTTGATGCCTTCCCTGTGGTCAATCCTCTGTGGTCCGAGAACATTTTGTGCCATTATGTTTTCTTCCCAATATATGATCTAGATTTGAATCATCTTCCAACTTTGCAGCAAATGTCTGTGTGGGCTTAGTTTTCAGTATTTTGGTTTGGAAAAATATTGTTGTTGTGATGTCAGTGAGCAAAATGAATCCTGTTGTGTGCAGTAATACCATTGTAGGGTTACCCTGCTTTTGAGTGGGAGAGGTGGTTAGGTGTTAAAAAGGGTAATTCACCTAACAAACGTGGGTTGCAGATGGGTTGTGTGTGAGTCGAAGGGTTAACAATCCCATGTGAGCATCAGGCTGAATTATGATGGGAAATTGTATTGTTCTTCTAATAGCAAATGTACGTTTGAGGGTTAGCTAAGTTGTAATTCACCTGCTAATACCACACTGAGCACAGTAGCTGATGACAATGTGTTCACTCATAGAACTTTAGATCCCAAAACAGTGGAGGAGCAAAATATGCTGGGTCACTCCTGCATAGTCAACCCAGAGTCATTAGTTATTTAAGAACACAAAAGTCATAAACTGAATTTGGTAATCAGGTTTTATTTGTTGGCCCAGTTTCTTTTCATCTGGGCTCATCTGGCTAATGTTCATATCTTTTTGTGACCTCATCTCTGCTGGCTTGTTAAATGTGGCCAGCTTTTCCTACAGATCTAAAATTATTTCCTTACTGTTTAGTTTATGTAGCTTATGAATTAATCTTTTGTTGTTTTACACAACTTCAAAAGTGCTAGGGAAAATGGTATTATAATTGTAGAAACATGCAAGATTATGGTTGGTTTGTATAAAATCGCAAATGTAAATCAGTTTCTTTCCTTTCATTTTTATTGCATATTTACTTCCCCTGATATTGTGAGTTTAAATGGCCTCAGTTTTAGTCTAGGTAGGGCTTAGATGAAGCCTGCATGTAGAGAGAGCTCTTTGTACAAAGTTGTTGTGTAAATATATTTTTATTTTACAACTCTCTCTGTAAAATAGAAATATGTTATCAAGAAAATTGTGTACCACAATACCACAGGCCCATACTAACTGTCCTTAATTTCTCTCCTACAGCAGTACTGCTTTGCCAGTCCTGTACTGCACTCTGTTAAGGGTGCAGCAACTCATCCTGTGTAGGTTATGGGGAACACAGAGAACTGTGCGCTTGTCAGTTTGGTCAGGGTCCACTGGCTTATTTTGGGGCCTGTGAAGGGAATCAGATGCAGCCAGCTACAACAAATCTCAGCCCGCCCCCCAAAAGCCCATTGAGGTTTTTTTTTTAATCTGGCTTATCAATTTCTAACAAATTTATAATTTCCCATGCATTCACAGTGGAAATGACTTCCCATACATTTCCCAACAGATATATGCCTTATTTTATCAGTTATATTTTCCCTGATAAGGAAGTCAAGGTATTATTTTATGCTTAAGTAACAACCAGTGCTGTCAAAACTCCGTTGCTCTGGTCTGTCATGTTTTTTATAATTCTGTCAGTTGGGCTTGCTTTATCCTAATCTTTTGCCTCATTTTTATATTTTAAATGCAAAAGGACATACTCATGTTTTTGATTATACTGTGGTAATGCCATTCCTAGACGTAGCTTAAAAATCTTGACTTCATTTTTAACTGCTAGTGTAAGTATTTGGGAATCTGAACCACAGGGTCTTAGATTTTTGTGGTTATGCCCCAAGAAGGTACGTTGTATTTTGAGTGCTGTTAATCAGTGCAACACAGGTGGTATACTGTTGTGTGTGAGTTCAAACCCTTTTCCAAAGTGTTACTAATGGTAAAGAGAAATTTTCTAGGCTTCTTATCTGCCGGTTGAAGTCTGACTGCAGAAGGACCCTTGGCACTGAAAGTGTACGTATTCTGAAGAGCACAGCCCAGGACCACTGCATCAGTGATGGCTATAACTTCTTAATCCACTTAAAGAAAACACCACAACCTCAGCTCTTCTCTCTATGTATCTGCTTGTTTTTTATTAGAATGCTATGACTGTATGTAAGAAAGACAAATGTATATTTGTATGCTAATCAGTTTTGTGAATCAGCTGTTATAAAATAAAAAAAGGAACATAACTTAATCTGTTGGTAAAGAGTCAGGGTTAGCTGGGTGTGTTTGCTGTGTCTGTAATAACTTAGGTCCCTGGAGTGTATGCTAATGAGTGTTCTATGTTTTTGTTCGTGCTCTTTCGCGCAGGGGGCAAAACACCGGATCCCAAGCTGCAGGTCAGGTCATATGTGGACGTCATGTTGGAGCAGAATCTGTCCAAAGAGGAGGTAGGTGACTCTCCAGATTTTGGACTATTTCCACGATGTGTTTGGATAAACCTGTCAGATGTTAATTGTGCAGTACAGTTGTATCATTTGTCCTAACATTTGTGCACGTTTGCATGTAGAGAGAGATTCGTCAGCAGCTGGCAGAGAAGGCCAAATCGGGGGATCTGAAAGCTGTCAACGGGTCTGCTGCTAGCCAGGCTGCCACAAAGCGCAAGCGTCGCTGGGACCAGACAGCTGACCAAACCCCCTCAAATGCTACACCCAAAAAGATGTCCAGCTGGGACCAGGCAGATGCCACTTCTGAGGTAAGCTACTCAAATTACAGCCACCTACTGTGTGAGTGTCTTACTGTGGCTAAAAATGTTAATTTCTTGCAGGTACTTACTGTAACATAAGTCAAATAAATAATAAAGAACAACTATTGTGAAGCAATAAGTTTTTCATTGATGTTTGGTCCATAGCAGACTCCAGGACACACCCCTGCACACACACCCTCTAACAGCCGATGGGATGAAACCCCTGGCCGCCCTAAAGGTAGCGAGACCCCAGGGGCCACTCCCAGTACCCGCATGTGGGACCCCACTCCCAGCCACACACCTGCTGGTGCTGCAACCCCTGGCAGGGACACACCTGGACATGCCACACCTGGACACGGAGGAGCCACTGGTAGTGTGCGGAAGAACCGCTGGGACGAGACTCCAAAGACAGAAAGAGAAACACCTGGACATGGGAGTGGCTGGGCTGAAACCCCACGCACAGACAGAGGAGATGAATCAGTGGGTGAGACACCAACACCGGGGGCCAGTAAGAGAAAGTCTCGGTGGGATGAAACCCCTGCCAGTCAGATGGGATCCTCAACACCACTACTTACTCCTGGAAAAACTCCAATTGGAACACCAGCCATGAACATGGCTACTCCAACACCAGGTAAACAGACTTTAACATTTTGTTGCATTATATGTTCCTCCCATCATTTTTGGTTTGCTCATTATATGTTCTGTAGTTTTAGGGGGATGCTCAGGATGCTAAATACTGTATGATTAAATCGGTTAACTCTTCCTTTTCTTCAGGTCACCTGATGAGCATGACTCCAGAGCAGCTGCAGGCATGGAGGTGGGAGAGAGAAATTGATGAAAGGAACCGGCCTCTTACAGACGAGGAGCTTGATGCCATGTTTCCAGAGGGATACAAGGTCTGTGGCCCTTAACTGCATTAATTCTCGAGTAGGGGTCCATATATTAGGATAATTATTACAGTATTTTGATTTGTAATGTAACAAATTCATTCACCCTCCATCCCAGAGGGCTTTCTCAATTCTGACTGGTTAGTGCAACAGGTTTATAAACCGTGTGGAGTCCTCAAGTCGTTAATATTTGATGGTCACCTGTGGGTTGTTGTTCCCTTTGCCTTTCATGTATGTCAGCCGTTAACCTAAAGCACTCCAGTACGACTCCACCACACATTATCAGCGTTCTGGCAGTTTCAATGAAAACTGAACAATTCTAACCGTGTAAAAGTAGAAATCGTGGCAGAGCTGCTGTATCGGATTGCATTGTCAGGTCATCTCTTTATTATGAGTGTAGAATAGGATGTCACACTCACGCACCTGTTAATTAAATCGCAGCCTTTTATTATGGTATAATTGCACTGGCTAGCACTGGAATTGCAGTTAGATTAATTGGGCAGCACTGTTAACTAGTTACAAAAGCTTGGTTTAATGTAATTTAAAAGGAGATGTTGGGTTTTTCTTCTACCAGGTCTTGCCTCCACCAGCAGGCTACGTGCCAATCCGTACTCCGGCCCGTAAACTGTCGGCCACACCCACTCCTATTGGAGGCATGACTGGCTTCCACATGCAGGCCGAGGACCGCACCACAAAGCAGATGAATGACCAGCCCTCTGGAAACCTCCCCTTCCTTAAACCTGATGACATCCAGTATTTTGACAAATTGCTGGTGAGCAACACACACAGAACTTAGTCAAATCAGTACCTCCATGTTTGTCCTGTGTGAGGCTAAATATGTCTGGCTCTGTTCTGTTAGGTGGAGGTGGATGAGTCCACACTGAGCCCGGAGGAGCAGAAAGAAAGGAAGATTATGAAGCTACTACTGAAGATTAAAAATGGAACACCACCCATGAGGAAGGTTTGTCACTGTACTTACCTCATATGATTTCTCATATCCCTTTTTAAATCATCCCCAAGTGTTACACATTCCCTCCAGCTTCTCCTGCCCATTTCCTCTCATGCCATTTATCAAAAAAGATGTTTCTAACTGTATTTCGTGCAAGATCCACACCCAGCACTAAGCCTGTATGTGGCTGCAGTGTGAATATTTGCTTGCTAAAGAATCTCCTCTATGAGGAGCTGCTGCTGCTTTCATCAGACATGTGTTTGTAGACATTCACGCTCTGCTGGGAGCAGCAGACAGACATCATCAGAACTCAAGACAATCTGATTCCATGTGATTGGAACAAATCATCTGACTGATCCTCCTGCTTCTTTTCCTAGGCTGCACTGCGTCAGATCACAGATAAGGCTCGTGAATTCGGAGCAGGTCCTCTGTTCAACCAAATCCTACCACTGCTTATGTCGCCCACCCTGGAGGACCAGGAGCGCCACCTCCTGGTTAAAGTGATTGACCGCATTCTCTACAAACTTGATGACTTGGTCCGACCGTATGTCCACAAGGTAGGTCCAGCATGAAATATAGCGAAAAGGGAAAAGTGCTTATTTTACCGTATTATGTTAAGTAACTAACTGTCCTTTTTTTGTCCAGATCCTAGTGGTTATTGAGCCTCTGCTTATTGATGAGGATTATTATGCCAGAGTAGAAGGAAGAGAGATCATCTCCAACTTGGCAAAGGTAACATGGCGTTTTAATGCATTTTATGGTTCAACGGTTATCCACACTCTGGTTGATGCGAACATTCTCGCCTGTTCGACCAGCCCATGGTCAGACCAGGGCTAGTAGTTCGCTATATTAATACCAACACGAGAGCAAACAGACCTGACATTTATATCTAGTCTGTTCTCAACCTGCACCTTTTGGTTACAATAAAATATTTAACGCAAATATTTTATTGCTTTTATTGTTTAATGCTGCCAATATAGTGTTGGGCTGCTAAAAGAACAAACTGGTGCTGTTGTTTATGTGATCAGCATGTTTCAGCTCATGGGAAATTCAAATTCTCAGTTTCATCTGCTACAAACACAAGTTGAGAGAAAGAATGCTATTGCTACACACTTTTAACCTTTCTGTCTTTCTCAGGCTGCTGGTTTGGCTACGATGATTTCCACAATGAGACCTGATATTGACAACATGGACGAGTATGTGAGAAACACCACAGCTCGAGCCTTTGCAGTGGTGGCCTCTGCCCTTGGTATCCCCTCCCTCCTGCCTTTCCTCAAAGCTGTGTGTAAAAGCAAGAAGTCCTGGCAGGCCAGACACACAGGCATCAAGATCGTGCAGCAGATTGCCATCCTTATGGGCTGTGCCATCCTGCCCCACCTTCGCAGCTTGGTGGAGATTATTGAACACGGTCAGTTTGGTCTTAATTAATATCAAATGACACGAACTTTGTTTTAAGGCTTATTTTGTTTGCACCCTAATTTCCTCCAAAGCCCACTGGTACATTTGTACTAGTGATGTTTTCACCATGATACATTTGCATCTCATGGCTTAAAAAGGAATCTGGAATTCTGATTTCTGTAGTCTGAATTCTGCCTGTTTGTTGTTCATACCACAGGTCTGGTGGACGAGCAGCAGAAGGTGAGGACCATCAGTGCCCTGGCTATAGCTGCTCTCGCTGAAGCTGCTACACCCTACGGTATCGAGTCCTTTGATTCGGTCCTCAAGCCACTCTGGAAGGGTATCAGGCAGCACAGAGGAAAGGTGAGTCGTCACTTTTGAAAAAGTGCTAAACGTTTCCTTTAAGTCTTTAGGGAACAGAACAAAGTGGATACAGTAAGATCAACACCCCGCACTAAGCCTTCATGTGGCTACAGTGTGAATATTTGCTTGGTATTGTATCTCCTCTGAGGGGCTGCTGCTGCCTACAGAGGTCTCAGATGTCAAGACAATTTAATCTCTGCTGGGAACACCAGACAAATACATTTATGAGTTGGGTCAACAAGCAAAAATCTGTGAGCAAAGTTTGAATTTAAACGAACTACTTTCTTCCCCCTATGTCACCAGGGTCTGGCTGCGTTCCTCAAAGCTATCGGCTACCTGATCCCACTGATGGATGCCGAGTACGCAAACTACTACACCAGGGAGGTGATGTTGATCCTCATCAGAGAGTTCCAGTCCCCTGATGAGGAAATGAAAAAGATTGTGCTCAAGGTAAGGGAGTGGAGTGGGAAGAGTCATTCTTGTTACTGGAGACATGGTGAATGCCAGGTAACTTCCTGCGACTCATTCTCGCCTGTTCAACCACTACATGGTTGCAGCAGGGCTAGTAGTTCGCTACATGAACACCAGCATGAGACTTGGCAGAGCTGACAACTGTGTCCTCTCTGTTCTCACCCTGCACCCGTTGGTTACATGTACCAACTGTTATCTGATGTTTATGGTTAAAGTTGAACAGACACTGCATTTATTGATCTTATTATACACTATACGTTATACACTTTGTGTTTTCTGAAATCAGAGCAGTTAATTGGACATTTAAGCCCAGTCAATTCAGTGACTGACTAACAAAAAACACTCCCCCCACAGGTTTCCTTCCCTAACCTGCAGCTGTGTTTTGTCTTGTAGGTAGTGAAGCAGTGTTGCGGCACTGATGGTGTGGAAGCCAACTACATAAAGACTGAAATCCTGCCCCCCTTCTTCAAGCACTTCTGGCAACACAGAATGGCTCTGGACAGACGCAACTACAGACAGGTTAGCAAACAAAGATTTATGTTCAGAGGCAATTTCATTGCATTGTATAGCATGAAACAAATATGTGCTTTGAATCCAAGATGCATAAAATAATTCACCTTATGTATTATTTATAATCACTTTATTTAAATGTTAATGCAGTGTTACTGGCATATTGCATGAAATTAAACAAGGTTTTATGCTTCCTCCTCAGTTGGTGGACACCACAGTGGAGTTAGCCAACAAAGTGGGAGCAGCAGAGATAATTTCTCGCATTGTCGACGACCTGAAAGATGAGGCAGAGCAGTACAGAAAGATGGTGATGGAAACCATTGAAAAAATCATGGGAAATCTGGGCGCAGCCGACATCGACCACAAGCTGGAGGAGCAGCTGATCGACGGAATCCTTTATGCCTTCCAGGAACAGACGACAGAGGTGAGACAGATGAGCTGTTGTGAAATGTGCACAGTCTAGAATTTGCAGCATAGGTAGAACCTTATCTGTGTAAGAGTCTTTTATTAATCTCATCCCTTCTCTGGTTCCTCTAGGACTCTGTGATGCTGAATGGTTTTGGCACAGTGGTGAATGCCCTCGGGAAGCGCGTGAAACCCTACCTGCCTCAGATCTGCGGTACGGTGCTGTGGCGTCTCAACAACAAGTCGGCCAAAGTCCGTCAGCAGGCAGCTGACCTGATCTCCCGTACAGCAGTGGTTATGAAGACCTGCCAGGAGGTACACTGTCAACATACACAGAGATTTGAAGACTGAAGCTGAACTAGAAACTGATGCATGTTTCTGTTGTCTTGTTACTGCAGGAGAAGCTGATGGGTCATTTGGGCGTGGTGCTGTATGAGTACCTGGGAGAGGAGTACCCAGAGGTTTTGGGTAGCATCCTTGGAGCACTGAAGGCCATTGTTAATGTTATCGGTACGCTCCTCACTCACCATTAGCACCAATTTAGATTCCGCAGTTTAGAAAAGGAAACATCAGGCGAGCTAACGGCTTATTTTCCCACTCGTTACAGGTATGCACAAGATGACCCCGCCAATCAAAGACCTGCTTCCCCGTTTGACTCCCATCCTGAAGAACAGACACGAGAAGGTGCAGGAGAACTGTATCGATCTGGTGGGCAGGATCGCTGACAGGTGAGTAGTATAAAACCATATCATGGTGTCCTCTGTGCTTGTGCAGTGAGCACCACTGGGTCTTATCTTCAACTTTTGTGTATTTCAGGGGAGCTGAGTATGTGTCAGCCAGGGAGTGGATGAGGATTTGTTTCGAACTACTGGAGCTGCTCAAAGCCCACAAAAAGGCCATCCGCAGAGCCACTGTCAACACGTTTGGTTATATTGCCAAAGCCATTGGGTGAGAGCCATTTGTCTTGTTGATTTTATATTGCTGGAAAATACAGCAAAGTGTGATTGAAATAATAAAGTTAAGCAATTTTGTCTTACTGTTTTGTGTGGAAACCTTACCCCTCTCCTTTCAGCCCCCATGATGTCTTGGCCACTCTGCTCAATAACTTGAAGGTCCAGGAGCGTCAGAACAGAGTCTGCACCACCGTGGCCATCGCCATCGTCGCCGAGACCTGTTCACCGTTCACAGTGCTGCCGGCGCTCATGAATGAATACCGCGTGCCAGAGCTCAACGTGCAGAACGGAGTGCTCAAGTCCCTCTCCTTCTTGTTCGAGTACATTGGAGAGATGGGCAAAGACTACATCTACGCTGTGACACCACTGCTGGAGGATGCACTCATGGACAGGTCAGTCAGGTTTCTGTAGGGACTGTACGTAAAGTTTAGCTTTACCACTAACGGTTGAATATTAACCCTGTGTGTGTCACCCTGCAGAGACTTGGTCCACAGACAGACGGCCAGCGCGGTGGTCCAGCACATGTCTCTGGGCGTCTACGGTTTTGGCTGTGAAGACTCTCTCAACCACTTACTTAACTACGTGTGGCCCAATGTGTTTGAGACGTCGCCTCATGTAATCCAGGCGGTTATGGGAGCCCTGGAGGGCCTGAGGGTGGCCATCGGGCCCTGCCGCATGTTACAGTACTGCTTACAGGTAAGACCAGCTCTCTATAAAGTAGTTACGTTTCTAAAATACTCTCAAACAAAGGTCAGTGTGTAAAATTTGTTGCTCGTGTCTGCAGGGTTTGTTCCATCCTGCCAGGAAGGTGAGAGACGTCTACTGGAAGATTTACAACTCCATCTACATCGGCTCACAAGACGCCCTCATCGCCCACTACCCACAGGTCTACAACGACGAGAAAAACATGTTTGTGCGCTACGAGCTGGAGTACGTTGTGTAAATATGAATTCATGTGCTCTTTGGTTTTCCTCCTCCCTCTACTTGGTCTCGGCGTAGGACTGAGTCGGTTTTTATTTAGCAGCTGTGCGTTGTTCTTTGTAAACAGTCCATCTCCTGAATGTCAGCTAGTGATCCTGAATTGAAAATGAGCACGAGATCAGGGAAGCAAAAGAAGGAACATGTAAAGTCTGTATTGTTTTTTTATTTCTCTTCATTTTTGAGTGTTCCCTGGAAGGAATGGTCAATGAGACGAGTCTTGATTGAGGAATGCGAAGCAGTCATCACAATGTTTTAAACATTGATTGATTCATTTGTGTATTGACAGGCCTCTGTAGCGGCTGTACACACCCGATCCATGTTTCACACCTCCTCTGTTCTTATTAGATTGTTGCTTTATTTAACCGAATAAAATGTTTGTGTATAAAAATCTACTTGT
>JAUBNQ010000013.1:2752948-2764648 GCA_032353495.1 Ctenopoma kingsleyae
TAGGTTAACATTAGATATTTATCAGATATAGAATTAACAGCTACTTTGCATGGTGACAGTGATCTCTACATTTAACAGGACTGTAGTACAGCACTATAAAATATGCTTGATTTCTAAGGACCTAATTGTTCTTAATTTAACTGTGGTTTATGTATCAACAGACGAGTGCAGGAAGTTTTTCCTGGACAGGTATGCAGCTATGCATTTAGATATCACTCCAAATATAGCATGGATAACAAATAATAACCCGTTTTCCTCTTACAGGTGTTTGTTTGATTTGGTGGCTGCTCACCCCTACCTTGCACTAACTGACCCAAAATTACTGAGCTGGTATCTTTCTTTGTCTCCAGAAGACCGAAAGATCATACAAGGTATGTCTCGAAGGGCATGTGAAGTCTATGCTTCACCATCAGCCATCAGATCACAGTTTCTGGTGTTACAGAAGCTGAACATAAGTTACAGTAAATATACCTACAATAGAAACAAAGAATAATATGGAATAGGTATATGACTAGCTAAGTGGATAGTTAATTCATCCTCATTCATTCGTGTTCTGTATACACAAGTACTCAGACAATACAAACAAATAGAATACCACCAATAGAAATGCAAACCAGTGCAAGCCAAACATTATATGCAACACATTATGCAATAAAAAGATAGTAATAACTGACAAAGACTAATTAATAAACTCTTTTGACTAATCTGAAGCAGACTATAGATTAAATAAAACAAGCAGAAAATGTGACCTTAGAGTCATGACATGAATGTGCAAAGTGAAAGTTGGAGTAAAAATAAGGCCTGAAGTGTCTGTATGTAGCATGTATAGTGGCAAAAGAAAGTCTGGTGTTTTGTACAAAGTGTGGTTGACATTGTCCAGTAAAGACTGCAGCATGTTCTGGATGAAGGTTACCAGGAAACATACAGAGCTTGACTGATTACACATTTACAGTCACATAAAATAAAACCTCTGAATGATTATAAACATGACACAGCTACACGTTGACATGATTAGATGATTGTGTGTGTGTGTGTCTGTTTGTGTATAATGGGTCAAAAGATGAGAAATATCAGGTTCACAGATGTGAGTTTGTTTTTTTAAGTCTTATTTAATGTAAATGTTTTTTTCTCTCTTAGATGAAGGAGGATTTCAATTGTTTCTGCAAAGACATCCTGGCTTAGAACTGTCTAAGCATCATGTTTATGTGAAGTGTAAGTCTCTTAAGATGCTATAAGTTTTTATTGACAGATGTGTATAGATAATGGTAACCATTGTCATTTACAGCCAATTCAGATAACGGTGCTCTTCAGCCAGCTGTGCTGTCCAACAATCATACGTATGTCTCACAGAAATACAGTGAATTAATAACACACTACATCAAAAGCATTAAGCTTTTAGCATTATAACACTCCTTTTTTTTTTTCTCTTCTCTCAGAGCTGTAACGCCAACACCAAGGATGTGCAGTTCTGGTAAAACACCAATCTTACTCTTTACTGTTGTAATTCAATTGCTAACGTTTACAAGACAATCAAGAAGGAACTGATATTCTACAGGGATTGACCAGATTGTTCTACAGGTTTGTCACTGTTAGTGGTTGATGGATGAACATGTGTAATGAACATATTCCCGTGAGTTATCAGCTTCTCAAACTGAGTTTTGGTGTAATCTAGCAATGGCAGAAATGGAACGTTTGGGAGATCGAAACATTTGGAACGATTGTTCCAGAAAATGAATCAATCTTTTGGAACGTTTGGAAGTTACTACCACAGTGACATCTGGTGGCTAAATAAATTATTCTAAAACATCACACTCAATAAACTGCAGTTTAGAGGAGCTTTTAAATGTTTCACGCATGTCAGTGGTTAATTGGCCACCAATCAGGTGAAGACACAGGGATTAAGATTTAGATATGAAGTAAATAATGCATTTTTATTTTGGGGTAAATTCCTACACTATTTTGTTTACTATCCCATTTGGGAATAAAGATAACAACACCACCGCATATTCAGTTGCATTATAGGTTAGAGCTAGGCTTAGGACACTGTATCATACTCAAATAAAAGTCTTAGACAGTTTTGACATTAAAAACCTAATTTTCATACTCGGAAAGCTTCAGCTGCTATTCTTCTGCCTGTCTCACACAGATCTAGAGTTGGAGATGCTCACCGATAACGTGAAGGAAAATGTAACCACATTACACTGCACCAGCAGAAGGAATGGGTCGCAGAAACTGCCACACGAGGAAATCTACCAAACCAGACAGCATGTCCACCTGCAGGACGGTTTCCAAACAGCTCACAGTCCCATTAAACAGAAAGAAGAGGTGAAGGGATAAACAGTTTTCTTTATGTGCATTAACAATAGAACATTGGTTGTTGTTGAGTTGTAAATCCCAATTGCCGTGTCAAACAGATGAATAAGTATTCAGTGCTGTCCCAGCTTAAAAAAGAAAAGCCATCACAGCAGATGGCCAGCAGTAGCAGCATTATGTTTGTGTGCCAGGATCCAGCATCCCTGGCGAGCTTCTCTCTGGACATGGAGCTGGAGAGATGCAGACGGAGAGGAAAGCCTGAGCACGGAAACCAGATGTTAGTAACACAAGACCAGACTGCTAACTTCATATGTGCAGAAGTCAGTCCATTGCAGTGAGTGTGCATCTTCATCATCGTATACACACGGAGTATGGATTTTTATTCCTGGTTCAGTGTAGATAAATTTAGTGGTAGTCAAGTGATGCCTAATGTAGGTCAACTATTTAATCTGTTTCCATGATTTTCAAGTCCACTGCTCTGCATTTCATCTCAGTTTGTAGGTGTTGATTTGAGCATCATTGTTCAATGTTACAGGTCAGAGTGGTCAACAATTGACAAGACGTCTTCTGAGTACTACAGCTTTGACTACAGCATCCAGATGGATGGTACAGAGTACAACGACAGCATCACTGTACAGTCAACAGAGCCTGAACAGCTTAACTGTCCTCTGGACCCAGAAAACCGCACAAAGAAACAGGGTCGAAATGATGAGGACACTGTAGATGAAGATGACGATAAAGCTAACTTAAGTTTAGAAAAGCAGAGTGACAAATTCTATAGCATTATGGAGGAAGACGAGGGCATCCTTGTCTGTGGGGACGGTGATGGTCAGAAATCACACTCATCCAGCAGTGACATGATGGAGTCTGATCGGTCTGACTTCAAGAGAAACACTGAAGAGAGGAGCACATCCCCTGTTCCCTGCCCTCCCACCTGTGATGTTATGGTTGGCACTGAGCCGGAACTGTATGTGTCAGCTTTTACCCAAACTGAGGATCCAAAAACAGCAGACAAGGATGTCGCTACTGAAGTCTACATGGCAGATCTGGACTACCTCGCTGTGGTAAGTTTGAATCCAAATAATGTCATTTGTAGATAGTCCAGCAAAATCTTAAAGAACTTCTTTGTAAAATTTTAGGAATTTCTCAAACTCAAGATGGCTCAAGAGAAACTGAAGGAAAAAGAGAAAATTAGAAGGTAATTAATCAGCTCTATATACTTCTACTTTAAACTTGTCTGCAGCTGTAGGACTAATGTCCTTAATTCTACATTTGTTTCCAGTTCAGGGTGTAAACTGAGAAGTGAATGTGACTGTGTTCAGCGTGCTCAGCGAGCAGAGCTGTCTCTCCTCACCCTGCAGTACAGCATGTGCAGGCAGCACTGTTGGATACTCTACTGTACCACTGCTGGGGGAGACCAGCTCAACCCAGTGAGCGGAGACACGAACCAGTACTGGTCAGTTAACCTGTGTTTTTAAATATTTTAAAGTATCCAGAGGTCAGTTAATATTGGCTTTGATTGTTGTCCTCTATCTGTAGGCTGAAGGAGCCTCCTGCAGACATTTTAAGTGTTCTGCAAAAACTGGAATCTGACTATAATGAACTAAGGGAAAAGATCCTGAAAGGGGTTCCACTGGAGAAACTTAAGCCTCTGTCTGTTGACTCTGAGAAGATAACAGCAGCAACTTACATCCCTGCACAGGCGAGAGGCAGCCAACTAAAACAATAATAAAATGTCAAGAAGTGTTAGTGATTTCATATATGCTAACCACATGTGTCCCTCTTTAGATTATTGCCAACATGCACAGAAGTGTTCTTTCCCGGTATGTTAGCCCACACATGCATGTTTGTCTGATTTAAACCAGTTTCACTTGACTTTGTAAAAACTGTAATGTTCTCTTATCTAATCTGAAGATGCCCCCAGGAGCTGCACACACACGGTACATCAGGTGATGAAAATGGGTGTCCCAGTAATGAAAACACAAATGGTTGCCAGGTATGCTCACAGACTGAGGTGTCAACTAGTAACAAATCCTTGAGCAGCTTGGTGTTGCTTTATTGCTGCTAACTGAGCCCAGTCATCACTTTGAACATCTGTGGTGTTTGGCTCATTTCAGGGAAAGACCAAAGAAGTTAAGGAGAACAGCTATGCAAAGAGAGCTGCCACTCTTGTCCCCCAGGGAAGAGGTGCTATCCATGATGCACGCAAGCTGGCAGAAAGTCAAACAAGTAAGTGGAAATCTATGTTTCACATTATTTCCTTGTAAGTAGCTGATTGGTGGTTGATGCATCTTTCTTTGGTTGGACAACAGCAGCATACAAAGAGCACACCACAAGCGAGTCATGGTACGATGCTGAGGAAAACCTGGAGCCAGCAGAACCTGCAGCAGCTCCTGAGATGGGACAGAACATAAGTGTTCACGTACTCACCAATTATATGTTGAATATTTAAACAGCAATAGAGATTTAACATCTTGTATTTTAAACTTGAATATATTTTATAGTACACTGTATTTTATTGTATTGTATTATAGCCAGCAGAGGGCAGTACAGACATTAACTGAGTCCTTGTCTTTGTCAGAGCGATGCCATGCTGTCGTTTGAGAAATACTCTGGCTCTGAAGTCAGCATCTCTGCTTCAGATAATGATTTGAGGTGAGACACTACTCTGCCGTATAAGAGCATATATTGTAACACACATTCTCTGTTGTCCATGTATGAGATTAATATGTCGTTGCATCAAAACAGACAAATAATTAGCTTTAGTTATCTTGAAACTCACATTCTAATGTGAAACAGCTCTTTGTTTTCCACTTCATCACATTATGTCAGTGTAATGGCTGCTTGTCTCACTTCCTGCGTTTTCTGTGGTAAGTGGACCCCAACCTGCCGAGGCTGTAGTGAGAGAGTTGAAAGGCTCCAGCATGAAGGGCCATACTGCACATGTGGAGCACATGAAGAGAGCTGTTGGTGGTAGGCAGAGGCAGGCTTCAACCTCCATCAGTGGCTCTAAGTCCTCACAGGACGCCACCAAACCACAAACCGTGAAGGCCAACAGTAACAGCAGTGAAAGAAAGGTGAGAGGTCTACATCATGGGTTTTCTGGACCTTCAGAAACACTCGATCCTCTGCAGCGGTGCTACACAGTGGAGTATCTTCTTAGACAATCACATAGAGTACGTTAACCAACAGGTTACTCTGAAGTGAATATGCATCAATCTGACTCTGTTTTATTAATCTAGTATGCATTTATACAAAGACTGTGTCCTGGTGTTAGCTTCCCAAAGGCAACATGTAAGATAAGAATAAAAACTAAGGTTAAAACATTGCAAAATAATATGAACGAAATAGACAACAACGCAATCAGCTGTTTATGTAAGATTGGAGGTAGGATATAAATGCGTAGGTGGCATGAAAATGGGAATCTTACCAGTTAGTGAAGTAACATTTGATCATATAACAGTGGAATGATTCTTTAGGTGAATGCTTGTACATTGTAATTTGGTAACGATTAACCTGAGCAGAGCCCAGAGGCTTATCGAGATTTGGTATCCTGCCTTTGGCCTCAGTTCCTGAGGAGGACAGGGTGTGCCTTTTGTGTGATTTGGATGAAGCTGAAAATAAAATACATTTGATGTCTTATTGTTTTTCTTAGCATGAGCAAGTTAAATCTTTAAATCTGCTTTATTTCAGCTGACGCCTCTTCTTTAAAATGGACCAGTCATTCAGATTGATCTGGGAATCTCCATTATTAATTGTTCACAATCCTGAAAAACAGTTTTATGTTTTTTATATAGTTTTATTAATTTAATTTCTGTTCTATTGTTTCTTTAGTTGACAACTCAGCCTCCACCTCTTGGCTCCATCATCAAGAACAAACAGGTGGTCTGTATCTCGCCCACGACAAAGGGAACCTGTGTACCCCAACACTATGGCACCATGGGCAGTTTTGATACCCTGATAGCAGAATTGTCACAGCGCCACCCAGATGTTGGGAGGCAGAGGATTGTGGATGCTCTGGTGGAGCTGAGGGCCAAGCACCATGGCGTCCTCAGCGGCCTGCCCCTCAGGAGCATCAGGGTGATGGCGTCTGAACTTCTGACCAGGCCAGTTAGTGCCACACAGTTATGAGGAATCAGTATTTGCTGCAGAGCTTTTGTTAAGTGATTTGTTGCAAGTTCTTCGTTAAACTAACCTGAAGTGAAGCTTGGTTAAAAAGTTGTTCTACGGCTCTGAAGTTACACTGCACCACACGGTCTGTGTTCTTTCCATAAAGCGTCAGATTGTTTTTGGTCAGAGGAAATTAAAAGAAAAGAGGATTATTATTATTAGGAAGAATTATTCTAAGATGGTGGTAATGATTGCAGATTCTGGATATGCAGAAGGCTGGTTTATCTTTTGTTTTTTGTCAATAAAAAAATGTAAAATATTTTATTGTCAGCTTTTTTTTTTTTTTTGCCTAAACATGATTAGTAAAAGTGTGTGTGAGTGTACAGGCAATGCGGGGGGGAGGAGGAAAAGGAAGGAAAAGCAGTTGTGAAACTTTAAGGCTTGATGAAGTGACTGCACAGTAACGTCTGTGTGCGGTAAATGAAACGACTGTGATTAAAAATAGTTCACCACAGTCACCACTAGTTGCCGGTGACCGTGCACCAGCAGGAGGCAGCAGCACATGGAGCGGAGCAGCGCCCGGGTTCATATAATCCCTACTTGGACAATGGGCGGAGATTCCAGCTGGGACGTAAACCGAGCAGGCAACAGTCAAATTTGTCCAAGAGAATCTGTGTCGGAGCTGTGTGCATTTGTTCTGTTTGTTTTGGGGCTTCTTTTTTTGTGTAGCGTCTTTGCGCATATTTGACCCGCACGGGAGCGAGAATGGCATAAAGTCGACGGAGAAGTTTCGGGGTTGTTGTCGGCTATGGATGAAGTAGTCCGGACGTGGAAGGCTACAGAAAGTCATCGGAGTTGAGCTGAAGAAGCAGATCTACAGGACGGGACTGTCTGCTCGCTTTCCATCGTTGCACGTCTTAAAGCGATGGAAAAACGTTGATCTTCTCACTTGGATCCTTCATTATGAGCATAGAATACGCGCCTCGGTCTAAACAAACGAACAACTGAGGTTTGCACAGATCCTGTGACGAACCTGTGTCTGCTCTCGAACAGAGGAACAAGTCTCGTATTTGACTGAGCGTTGATTAGACGCGCAGAGTGACACCATGTGGAGCCCGGGGACGAGGACGTGGATGTGGCGAGCCGCTCTGTGCTGCGCGTTTCTGGAAACATTTCTACACACTGCCAGAGGTAGGACAAAGCAGGCTTGTCTGCTTTTTTTTTTCACTAGGTACTCTATTATCAGACGTCAGCCTGTTTTTGCAACAACACCACGCAGTGATCCAGTGGCTGATGTCCAGAGGATCAGCTGCTGAATATAAATGCCACATGGAGGCGAGAGAAATGAGACTTTGGGTTGTTTACAGGCGGTTTGCAGCACAGTTCACAGTGGAGAGATTTCTCTGAGAAGTAGAATGACTATGATATGACACACAACACTACAGGCCTTAATTTCAAAGGAAAGACTGTTATTATACCAACAATTATGACATCATTCCATCATTGTGTACAACAGACACTGTACTCTGACTCATCACGAAGATAAACACCATTGCCTAACTTATTTCATACTATAGTATTTTGTGAATATTATAATTGGTAGCACTGTCATCTTTTTTTTGTTCTGGCAGCAGTTTGTAGATAGAAACATCCCACAACATGAATACACTGCAGTGCAACACCACAGCCTCCTCACACCTCAACTAAAATCATAATTCTGCATCACAGTGCTTTGCACACAGGTTTCTGATCTTATGTCCTTTGCAGAATTGCATTATTAAGTTCTTCCAGTTACACTCAGTGCTGAGACTGTCCTTTCCTGTGGCATATTTCTCACCTGTTCTCAGGTCTCAACGTGTGTATGAGTGGCAGCACCACATCCTGTGAAGAATGCCTCCTGATTCACCCCAGCTGTGCCTGGTGCGCACAAGAGGTACATCTTACCCCACTCCATTTTCAGGATTTAAACACTGGTGCTGTAGGGAAGGGATGCATGCATGAGTGTGTATGCTCAGCTCTGTTTGGGTGGTAGAAGTCCAAACTGTTTCTGCTGGCAACAGACAGTTGCAGTCACACTTTACCCTTAACACTATAGTGAGTTACCACGGTGAGTAATGCAGGCTTTTCATCCTCCAGGACTTTGGAAGGGGGAGGACTCTCACATCACGGTGCGACTTCAGTCATAACCTGCAGAAAAGGGGCTGCGATGCCCGGTTCATTGAATACCCCACCAGCAGCATCTCTGTCATGCGGAACATGCCGCTGAGTTCTAAAGGCTCTGGGTCGACCCAGTTTGATGTGGTCCAGATCATGCCTCAGAAGATCTCCCTCAGTCTGCGACCAGGTAAATATTCTGTTTCCAGTGTTATTGACAGAGATAATAATGCTCATTTTTTAGGTAAGGTAGAGTAAAAAATATGTGTTATTTAACAAATAATACAACGTTTTATTGACTGTTACGTTTTGTGTGAGTAAACAACAGATTCCTTCCTCTCACCCGTCCAGGAGACCAGACGTGGTTCGGCCTACAGGTGCGGCAGGTGGAGGACTATCCTGTCGATCTGTACTACCTGATGGACCTCTCTCTTTCCATGAAAGATGATCTGGACACCATCCGTAATCTGGGCAACAAGCTGGCCCAGGAGATGGGAAAGCTCACCAGCAACTTCAGGCTGGGTTTTGGTTCCTTTGTGGACAAAAACATGTCCCCCTTCTCCTATACAGCACCCAAGTATCAGGAGAATCCGTGCAATGGGTGGGTAGTGGATCCTGTGGGACGATGAGATTGTTCTATGATCTATTCTTTCACGGGAACATTTTAGATTATTTATGTGTATTGATCTGTTTTAAAGTCCATTTAACGTGACAACATACTGTATCTCTGCCGACAAACTGCAAACAAGACCGTACGTGAGCTGCAGTTTCACAGAGTGAATAAAGTTATTTTCAGTTATTCAAAATGGTCCCACACGCTTTTGGGATGTTGACGTGGGCAAGCTGAAAGGAAGCAGATCAAATAGAGGGCTAAAAAACTGTGGCACACAATGTTTCCCTCCCCTGGAGGTTAGACTGCACTAACTCTCTGCTCACCATCACGCATCACTTCCCATCTAGGTTATGGCCTTGGTTGTGCGTGTGTGTCTGTCAGTCGTACAACAGTCAAGCAAGGCAGGGAAATATTAAAAAGGATAGAATTAGATAGCAGTCCAGCTCCTGTTCGCTAGTTTTCACTAGCAGCCTTGAAGCAGTAACACTTTAAATGAGGCTGCTGGAGTCAGTTTGACATGTTTTTTTTGTGAATAAATACATTTGTATGATAAAAGGCCTCCCTTCTTTGCTGATTCGTGTCTCCCCTTGTCACCCTGCACAGGTACAAACTTTTCCCCAACTGTGTCCCCACCTTTGGTTTCCGCCACATCCTCTCACTGACGGACAAAGTGGACCGTTTTAACGAGGAGGTGCAGAAGCAGATGGTATCTCGCAACCGAGACGCACCAGAGGGTGGATTTGACGCAATCCTGCAGGCTGCTGTTTGCAAGGTGACAAATGCCTCGTTCCTTTCCTGACTGAAAGCTTATTCAGCTTCATTTTCAGTTTGCTCCCAAGAAGGCTGCATTTACTAACCGCTCACACTTTGCTCACTTGGAGGGTAAAGCCGCTGTGAAGCTACTGAGATTCCTCCGTGACAAGCAGCTGGCCTATTTGCTTGTTAATTAAAAGCACCGGTGGGGGGGGAATAGACAGGAAGTGCAGTCTGGTGCAGCTGGTTAAACATGAGGACGAGTCATTCACAGGCCCAGTCATATCCCAGTTTCCCTCATCCAGTATAATTGTTTTCTGCAGGAAGAGAATGACTCCCTCCAAGCTGCTCGTGCCTTGTAATTTACTGGAGCTGCACTATTTCAAACACTCAATGATTATGAGGCTGGGCTGGGTCTGTCCGAAGGTCTGATTGATCTGGTGTTGGTTAAGTTACTGTAAATGTGAAGATCATTTCTTATAGAAACAACTTCAACAGTTGTATTGTGTAAAGAATAGATAAGTATTTATTAGATGGATGAAACAAAGCTGCTTTGTTTGTGCATAGATCTTCTGAGAGAAATGCAATTACGAAGTAGATAATTATTTGACTTTTTGTGTTTGATAATGTAAAAATTCTGCTGGCTATGATTTTCACTTTTTAAAGTTTCCCCTTGGCTGTCATTGCTTTAAAATAACACATTTTAATAGACATTCCTTGTCCGTGAGATAAACAGTTTGTCTCCTTGCAGAGTAATCATTTCCTTTTTTTACCTCAACAACAGGAAATAGCCATTAGTCTGAGTCAGGCCTAGAGATCCGTCTTCTCTCCCAGAATATTTTCTGTTTAGTTAGAGAGTTGCTGTGGTCCATTTTTAAATATGCCTCTGACAAGAGCCTCTGCAGCTCTATTGTGTACAGCACGGGCCAAAATAGTGGTGAAATGTTTCTTTAGTGCTATACATTAGTCAGCACTCTGTCAAACGCTCTCTCTGCCCCTGGCTGTTGTTTCCTGATGATAATGGTCAGGTTTGGGCCTGCTGCAGAAAACTCTGGCTGTTGTTACACTCCCACTGTTTTTTATGGCTGTGTGGATCAGTAGTGAGAAGATATTACTAATTCTAGTTAGATGACAGTCCTTATAAACCCTAGATATAAATACGTTTGGTAATATTTTGATATGTTGTTTCTGCTATTTGTGAATGAAATTCCTGCACTCCTGTAGATGAAAGGAATAGTAACAATGAAAATACAAAAAAAAAACATCTCTTCTTCTTCTTAATCTGCTGGTCCCTTTCTGACAGGAGCGAATAGGCTGGAGGAAGGAAGCCTACCACCTGCTGGTGTTTGCCACAGATGACGTGCCTCACCTGGCTCTGGACGGAAGGCTGGGAGGCCTCGTCCATCCCCACGATGGACAGTGTCACCTCAATGAGAAGAACGAGTACAGCGCCTCCACAACGATGGTGAGAGGAGACTTTCTGTTTTTTGTTCCTCATAGTGGAAGGAAAGGGAGTACGTTAATAATGGAATGCAGATTAAATGTAATAAATGCAAAGTAGACGCATAAAAGGAAAGTTTGAAACAGTTGTGTTGCACATTTAAGCAACATTGACAGATCATACTCAAACTGTTCAATCTGTGGTTCTCAGCATGGGTGATGAACGGCTGCCAGGTCTGTAAAACTTAGCAGATTGTCAGAGTGGATCTGAGTTTTTGTAAATGCAGAAACTCAGTTGGATCTCTGAGGAGGAGGAG
>JAUBNQ010000013.1:2884763-2895969 GCA_032353495.1 Ctenopoma kingsleyae
AGCTGAATGTGGTCTTAATTCATAAATGAATAAATAAAATCATCATTCACAGGGAATCACAGATAACAGGAAATGATCTGGTATTGTGTTTAGTCATCATCTTCACTTTGGAGACAAATGGGCCAACTTTAGTGGAGCAAAGAGTAACCAGAAATCCCAAAATCTCTTGGGCTGGTTCCAGTCTGACTGTCAGCCACAAACTGCAAACGAAACAAGATGTTTGCAACTGCAGTTTTTTTTAATGTAGGGTGTATAACAGCGCTGCAGGAAACACTAGTTTAATTTGATCAATCAGCAACATTCAGTCCTGTAAGACACTTTTATCCAAAGCGACGTACAAGTGAGCAAGTAATAAAACAGCTACAACATTTTTTTTTATTACAGTTACAGTCTTTAACAGTTTTTTGAAGCTTGGGAGTGGGGCTGCAGAGTTAAGCAGCTCGTTCGACCAACGTGGCATCACGTGTTTGGGATCTTTTTCTGTGTGGTGTAGGGACCAGGTGCCGTTTGTTGGCAGGACTGTCGAAGTGGACGAGGGTGTTCAGGGATCAATGGACTGTTGGGCTGATTACTCTGTAAGCAAGGGGCTCAGTTGGTGAGGCAATCATCTATGAACCCCAGGGTTGGTGGTTCAACTCCTGGTTTTCCTGATTCCTGGCCTAATGTTGAAGTGTCTCTGGACACTGAACCCCAAACACTCGGTGCCTAAAATGCAGCTTTCTGTCCAAAAGAGTCCAAAAGAAGCAATATGTTCACTGGAGAAACAGAAATGGCAAATTTTCTTTGGCTTTCTTTTTCTTTGGTTGTTTTTTTTGTTTGTAGCTGCTCATCAGCTGGAGTAGTTTACCTGTTTTGACCCGGTGTACAACAGCACAAATACAACCTTTTAAAGTTTAACCAGCTTATTGTAGATGCAGTCTCAGATGTGCTGACAGGCTGGTCAGACACACTCAGAGCAGTCTTTAGCTGAAGTAGGGCAGTAGGGATTTTTATACTCCAGTTAACCCTCAACACCACTGGGGGATTCTGAATTCTGCCCCACTTTGCATCACGCAAGTGTGTTACAGAGGTGGGACGTCTCAAGCTTGTCAGGATGATTACACTTCGGCTCTGATGGGCCTCGTTACAGATCACAGCACGGAGGGAGGATCTCCTCTCTCTACTGACTGTCAGGAAATTTGGAACTAAAAGTTTGAAGAAATTGTGTTTAAAAAAAATCACACTTCAACAAGCAGTTCATGTGCAAACCGGGATATAGATCACTCACAGCGTGTAGCAGAATATATTACAGATATCTTGGGAGAACGTGTCTTTTCTATGCACATTTTTTCCTATTAAAGGCAACAGTGAGGTCAAGATTTGTCCCAGTTTGCTGTCAAAATTAAGGAAAACAAGGAAATACGGCCTCACATGAAGCCAGCTACAGTGGGATAAGAATAATCAAACTGTTTTCAGGGTTAAAGTTGTATCATTAGACCTAAAATCTATTATCACATTTAGTAGAGCCACGTGCATGAAAATAATCCACAAAAATCATTATTCTTCATCAGCCATAAAACATGTGCTCACCCAGCCAACACATGACCAGAACAACAACCTGAGCATCAGCACGAACGTGTTGCACTTCATGCCTTCAACACCTCTGCCTGATCCAGAGCTCCTGCCTGCGTGAATCTGACATAATGAGTCCATCAAACAAGCAGCAAGAGAGGTTTACCTGCAAGACGTCAGCCTAAGTAGCCAGAGGACGTGAGACAGTCCAGAGAATGAGACCAGCAGGCAGACAGACAGATGGCAGGCCTGCATGTCTGATGATGCTGATTTTTTTAAATGACTCCACTGACACTCGAGGCGTCCTTATTCATTTAATCACAAACACCAGCAGCACGAAACGACGGAGTCACATCTGCAGGGTCGTATCTGTGCAAACAGTGGATCTCAATGCACTTTAAAAGTCAGTTGTGTGGTAGCTGCGGGGGGAACACGCCCATAGCTGGTAATGCTATACAAATGCCACGCCTTGCTGGTGTCAGCTCCGCACGCCCGGCCTCCGGGGCTGCTGCAGCCCTGAAACGCAAACACTCCGGCTGGAAAGGCGCTGTCAGCCGGCTGCTGCCCCCCCGGCGAAACCTGCGCATCCAGGCCGGGAGTGTGGGCTCCTGCAGGCCCCTGCGGCGTTTAATACAACACAGAACATGCACCGCGCATGGAGGCGACCACAGACACGAACCAGACAGATGCTGCAACACGCAGCCGCGGCTGAAACGCATTTAATCAGCTGGAGGGAATGAAAGCCCGTTTTTCACTGTGAAGCTTGTCGTTTTCTGTCACCCCCTCCTCCCCTTCTCCTTTCTCCGCACACATGCAGCCACTGACGGGATTAATTGGTTTTTATTGCAGCGGATGTTAATTAAAGGATCCGCTCTCTGTGCGCGGCGCACGGCGCAGCTCGAAACGTCTCGGCGCAAACTGCGGATGCTTTAATTCCAGGGATGAAACAGAAAGCAGGCTGAATGTGAAGAGACTGAGATGCGTTTAGGTGAAGGGGGGGATCGGGCTACTTACGGTGCGGATCCAGGGAGATTTCTGGGAGGAAAAACCGCAGCCAGGAGCGCGGAGACGCAGGAGAGGTGTCCGGCGGGAATCCCGCGGTGTGACCGTGAAGGCTTTGTCGGGATTTCTGCCGGTTTAGTCCCGGTTTTCACCGACTCCCCTTTCCCTGATATCCCAGATTTCCCCGATTTCCCCTGCTGCCACTCTGAATCCCAACGCCGCTAACACGGGGTCAAGTTAAAGGCAGGGCGCGCGAGTTCCGGCTCTGACTTTCACATTAAAAGCACACACAGTGTACGACAGGAGCGGTGGTTATTTAAAATAAAATATTAATTTAAGAAAAATCAAACAAAACAGAGCTTATCAAATAAACACAGTTTTAGTTATCAGTTATTGATCATTAAATCCTTTATGGATCGTATTAGATTGATCGATTAAATTGACTAATTGATTGTTTTGTTCCATCTTGTTAATGAAGCCAGGTGTAAAAATAGCTGATAAATGAAACAGATCACCTTTGTAACCTCTTAAAGAGAGCAATTTGTATTGTCTGCAGGCCAAACAAGTTTTTCTTCTCAGCAGTTACAAAGATCTGAGAAATTATTTACTGTATATTCACACAAAGCAATGAGGAGGTCGTCTTTTATTCTGAAGCTGAAACTGCCTCACTTCCGGTGTGTTGGAGTGTGGCTTGAAGCATCCCTAACTTTACACCAGATCCCAAAAACCTCAGTGGGAGCGCGCGTCCGCGTCCTGCGCGTTCCCGGCGCCTTGTTTCCTGCCCAGCCCAGAAATCAGCCTCAGCCAATCAGCCCTGATGAGGTCACTCTATTCTATTCTATTCTATTCTATTCTATTCTATTCTGTTCTATTCTGTTCTATTGGTCATTTCAGGCTTAATTGTGTCCTGTGCTGATATTAAAGTAGAATTTCTCACACAGACACAGACATTTCTCTTTCTCCAGCCATGAACCTAAATCGAGTTCTCACACTAAAGCCAACTCTTAAACCTCGGTAAGACCTTTGAAGTTGTCAGGATTTGTCAAAACGTCCTCACAATAATGCTATTCCACTAAAAAACAAATCAGCACCTTGTCCGGTGCTTGAACTGCTTTTGATGCCAAAGCCTGACCTCTAGTGGCCTGAGCCTGCCTGTGCAGGTGGTGAGGCTGTGGCACAGCTGTAACAAGCAGCAGCTCCACAGACTGAGAGCAGCCATCAGTTTCACAGTCATCTGACTGTTCTGTCATTTTTAACAGTAGAAAATCTGAGCTGGATCTGGATTCACACACTCTGAGAAAACTGAAACTGTTCCGTGTCCGTGCTCCGTAAACTTTTACATTAAATTATTGCAACCTATTATTAAATATTAAAAATTAAATACATTTATAATATATTTAATGAATATTTATGTGTTTTTAATGAGATATGTAATAATTAACACAAATATTGCAATATATTAAGGTTCATCTATATATCTAAAGAGAAATTTAAGGGCTTAAAACTAATTTAATGTAATACATAATAATATAATATATAAGCTCTGCTGCACACATGCACAGAAGTGTGTTGAAGGTATCCTACAGGCAGGCAGCAGTTAGGAAGGAAGCGGAGGTGATACAAGCTGCAGCTGTAAACCACGAGGTAACACCCCGTTTGTGTGTTACGTGTGCAGGCGTGTGACACTGAGTAGGTGGGGGCAATTTTCACTCACGAGTGTCGTCCCGTTCACTGTAAATTCATGAGAATGCTACAACATGTCAAACCTCAACCACAGCTCCTGAGGTTTGAGCACAAATAAAAATGTCATTTTTCTTTTATCATTGTGAAACCTGGAAATGACAGCGTGTGATGTGCCACAGGTACAATATGCACAGAGAGACAGACGGAGACAGGCTTTTAATGTGGAGGTGCAGCCAGTTGAAGCGGGACGTCCCCTGTAGTCTTACAATAGAAAACTGAAGGAAAAAGGATTCAGATTTTCCACTCAGTTGTTTAACAGTAAATCTTTAAATTCTAAATAATATTACTGTGTATGACGTCACTGACTTGACTTCCGGAGCTGCCCTGTCAGGACTCATTGGCCTGTGCAAAGCGGTCTGCTGAGTTTGTGCAGCGTTTCACCAGCAGGAATAACAGTTAATACATCAGAGCAGCTTGTATAAAAATGAAAATATCAAAGAGCACTCACACTAAATCTGGTACGAAGCAAACGAAATAGTGTTAAAGTCTGGTGTGGTCTGCACTTGTGACCACAACCGACAGTTAATGTGCACGTTTGCTGCACAGCTGAGCACAGATGACTGTGCAGGCAACAACCACGAGACACAAGCCGCATTTTAACATATGATATATAAAAAAGGACAGGATTTAACCTAACGAAGCAATTTCACGTTGTTAGTACAGTACAATTTAATATTGTGTGCAGTAAAAAGTTTTGTTCTCCTTTCCTCTTGTCCTTACTGTGAAGAAATCGTATACACGTGTATCTACAGGGTGATACAGTATATGACTGTTTTCTCTGTGCAGTCCAGGCTGATTCACGCTGTATTTTTTTTCATTACCTGGGCATCTGGGCACTGTGTAATATTACGTTAGTATCTGTCCATCCACTATCTAAAATGCTTTTTCATGATTTCATGTTTTCTCAGGTTTGTGGGGAGCGCTGGAATCCCAGCTGTAATTGGATTAAAGGTGGGGTACACCCTATTTCAAGTCTGACATATAAAGACACGCTCACACCTACAGTCACTAGTTAACCTAACTGGCTGTTTATAGAGAAAACCCCATGCAGGCACATGAGGAGACACACACTCTGCGCAGAAAAGCCCTCCCTGGATGTGAAACAGGGACCTCTGAGCTGTAACCACTAACCACTAACTTTTAATATCAGAAGTGAATTTCTGAGGTGTGTGCATTGACCAGATCTTGCTTATTTTGCAAGATCTGTGTGTTTTCACACTTGGTTTTTATCAGCCCTGAAAAAAATTAACTCAGAGCAACAAAGCTCAGTTCCGTTTGCTTCAAGGTTCACTTGACCTGTGCATTGTGAACACAGTTTACCTCCTCATCCAAAGCAGCGAATGTCTGAGAGGTCCAGAGCACCTGTAGCACGAGCAGAGAGGGAACTGAGGCCCCAGCAGAGGTGAAATGGACCAAAAGGGCAACTGAGTCTACATTTAAATGAGGTCACACAAAATGCATAAAGAACTGAGTCTCGTCTCCGTTGGATCACGTTTGACTTTGACTTTTTCACACCTGCTCTGTGTCGTGCAGTTGTTTCATGCTGCACAGCATTTTTTCGCCCATAGCAATGTTTACCGGTTCAGAACAGGATCTTCTTCCTGTGTTTACTTTCTTGTTCCCGCCCCAGATTCATTTAACCAATCAGACAACACTTTTACAACAATTTCAGTTAGTTAGATGCACAAGTTTAACTTGTTACCACATTATAATAAGATTTTTTACCTTCGTAAACATATCATAAACATAATGCTAAATATGCAGCGATAAATCTCACAGGATTCATTTTACTATGGCATCTTTTTAATGTTGTAGTCACTCCAGTCGACACTTAAAGCCCAGACTGATGGATCAGACTCGGGTTGATTGCAGTATATAGAACATTTATGCGTTGCTTTTTTGAATCAGGCCCTTTGTCTCTCTTTACACTTCTCTATTACGTCATTGCGCTTTAACTTCCTTTCTCTGGTAAAAGCAAAATCAACGCCTCCACTACAGAGAAAGAGGACACAGTTCCTTCTCCCACCATATCAAATGTCACATTAAAAACTGTTTTGTCAGTTAAACAAAAGTGAATGTTGGCTGCATAATATAATCGGTTTTAAAAACTTTAAAAACAGGGGTCACTGACACAGACACAGTACCTGAGTGATTTACAGTAAACCTCTGGATGCTTTCCTTGAAAAAAGTGAGAGGTGTGATGAAATCTTCTTTCACCTAAACGTGGGTATTTTTGTGGTGTAGAACCTCTTTTGGTATATGTGTGTGCATGAGGAGACTGTATTCACATCCTTTGCACGCTACTGGATGTGCACATGTGTGAGTATGTTGGCATGCATGTTTGTATTCTTATATGCCTATGTAGACATATGTCAGTGTTTCTACATGTGTGCATGTGTTTGCAGGCTCGCTTGTTTGTGTCGGTGTGTTTGCACATGTGGCTACACAGTGAATTATATGGTTTGGCAGCTTCACACAGGAAGTGTTCCAATCTGATTCACATATGTCACACATTACTTTTTTAGCTCCTCTGAACCTCACTAAATTGTTGAACAGCGGTGATATTTGCCAAAGTGCGTCCACCAGTGTTGCTACAGTGAGCGTCAACATCGCTGCACCCTGACGGAGGAGAAAAGCTCCCTGGCTACAGACTACCGTCAAACACTGACCATCAGCAGCCGACCAGGAGGACAAGATGACAGCGTGGCCCCTGTGGGTGTTGGTGCTGTGCTTGAGTGTCAGAGGAATCACAGGGTGCTCAGGTAAGAAGACTCTTTTTTTTTCTGGTGAAATTGCTTGAAATTATTCCACTTCCGTCCCCTGTGAAGTGAAGGCTCTGAAACTGCTCTTTCAGGGATTTTTAAACCAACGCCATAACTTTCAGAGTGACTGTGAGGACTTTGATGTGCGCCATCAATAACCTCAAATCCGAAGTCAGAGAACAAAAGGCTAAAAAGTTAAGAATAAACCAGTTAATGGGATAATTTAAAGAAGCAGGGTATGATTTATGTTCACATCCCATCATCATATGTATTATTATGTAGAACAGTCTTAAAGTCTTACTAGAAAACTAGTGCAATTCCAAAGTTGGAACAAAGATAAAAACAAAAATCTTTTCCAGCTTTTTAAAGCATTGTTGAACAACAGCATCAATAAATAATGCTCCTAATTTAAAGAAACACTTAATTCTTTAACTGTTTTACTGTGACACAACTGTGTAACACCAGAATTAGCATGCAGCTTGGAATTTGAATGCCTCTTATCACAATTTTCTTTTAAAATTATCGTAGGTTAGTTTGGGGAAAATCCCGGCAGGGATGTCACCAAAACCTCCCAGCAGATTAACATGTGTTGTTGAGCATGCAGAGCAGAGCCGTGCAGAGTAATTTCAGAGATCGTTTCATCATCATCATTATTAACATAACTGGCGGCAATTGCACCACAAACATTACATGCACTCTGTCATACTTTTTTTTTTTAAAAACACTAAATTTTTATATATCCATCCAATATCTTAACACCTTTGTCAGGGTGCTGGAGTCAGTCCCAGCGGTCATTTGGTGAAAGGTGGGGTACACCGTGGACAAAAACAAATTCACGCAGCAATTGCTGCAAGTTTATCAGAACTAATGAAGCTGTATTTTTTGCTAATGAATAAACATTATTTATGTGTCATATACCTAAACGTGCCCAGCCTGCAGAGAGAAGAGAAAATAAAATAAATCATACTATGTACTGTACCTATTACACTTATGATACCAAATAAAGCCCATGGTATGAGACTAGAAGTGCAACAATCAGCTGAATATGCACTGTGGTTATTGCAGTTGTGGATAAGGTTAGAGTTCTTTTTGTTTTTTCCTGACGCTTAGATTCAACCGCAGAATTTAATAGACACGATCTAAGGTTCAGATGTTCACAGGTACTTTATGTGTTTAAAAGTAGTCATACCACAGTCTAAAAATACTCAAACTATACAATACTAAAAAAAAAATCATGTGTTGAAAGCCTGAAAGTGAGAGAGAGTGTAGAAATAAACTGTGATTCATGCTATTTTTTGTGATTGTTTTCTTTAATACTGATGCAAAATGTGGACGTGCAGTTTTACTGTTAGTTGAGCTGATCTATTTTTTTTTTTTGTAAACTACACACACAAATCTCAAATAAATGTAGTGGAGTATAAAGTACACGTTTACTCAAAGGACCATAGTTGGAGTTAGAGTGTATAAAGTATAAACTGTATAAAAAACTACCTCACAGAGAAAAGTATGTTGATAAGTCTCTTATACTGTGTTTGCTGTTGTGTGGATGCAGATATATTTGTGACAGAGCCACGTGTGTGTGTGTGTGTTAGTTTATTTCAACTAGTTTGATCCACTGAAGAAACTTTAAACGATATGTTGAATGCAGTGGATTTATTTCAAAAATAATAATAACACAAAATAATTCTGGTATATTACAGGTCAGATTGCATTTGTGTTGGTTATGATAATTCTCTAATACACTAAGTTCATAATTCACCTTTGACCTCCTGCACTCTGCATGGTTGTGTGTAAGCAGTTTTCTTGTTTAATGACAGGCTATAAATGATGTTCCAGGTGAGGTCAGTTTCAGTTTTACCTACAAATAACTTTTAACTTGTAACTGTTCAGATCATCTGACTAAACTGTTTGCTACTGGCTGATTATCTGGTTTTGCTCCACCACGCCGTGTTTCAGCAATCATGCCATGCTCCCAGATATTAGCATATATATATATATGTATGTGTGTCAAATGTATGTGATGTTGAAGTGATGAATACAAAAACAACATTTACAAAAATGTCCTTTAAGACCATTAATTTTTCTATTACTATTTCACTGTACATGAATTTGTTTAGGCACGAAAACAGGTTTATTTCCTGTGGAACCTGGTTTAATTTATTTTATTGATAAATGCAAAAACACACACACACACACACACACGCACACACACACGATACTTTAGCCTGAGAACGAGGTTAAATTTAGCTAATAAAACGTATCTGATGCATTACATGTGTTTTAAATAAGAAACATCAAATAGGCAGAGGATGTCTTTGTCTTAGTTTTTAGCATTTTGATTAACTAACCACAGGCTTCTGGTCTTTTCTTTGTCCGGCAGTACAACCGATGATAAAAGCATCAAAACTCAGTAGAGTATCCATCTCTTGTCCACCCATCGTGGGCGAAAGCGATGAGCTCAGGTACCTGCTCCTCTTAAATGGCAGCAACATCGGCAAAATACAACTGAAAAAGGTCAGTTAATGTGTGTGCTGTTATACTTGTGTAATTGTGACTTGTGTGCATGTTTCTGTTTCTGTGGCCAGTCGTTTTTTGCATTTGCCGGATTTGATCAACTCCTAGAAACAGTTTTTAATGCTGTATAGAAGTTTGGTATCATTACTCTGCAGCCATGTGTTTTGGTTTTCTGCTCACGTGAAACAGTGCAGTGGCCTCTGTCAGCTACTGTGCACAACCACAACCACTATACTACACATCGTAGTTTGTTAATGGACATTTTCAAAAGTGTTCTTTCTGTCCCTTTTGCCCAAGGACCATTTACTGAACCTTACTGACAGGTTACAAGAACTGAAGAAGCTCTACCACATTAGGAAGCCACAGAATCTCACCTCTGCTTCTGTACGGCACAGCAAAGAAATTTCAAGCATGTGGGGGTTTCTGTAGAGATTAACTTCTCACATGTAAATCCCGTACACACAAACCAGAGTAAAGTCACGTTCAGTATCACAGACTGTGGACAATCCATGCACTGACCGGCCGCTGGATGGCAGCGCACACTGAATTTAAAAAGGGGTGTTGTTACTGTTCAAAATACATTTCCGAACATGTCTGGACTTTGCTACACTGAATGATTTATGTTTCCTGAATCCACGATCACACCTGGGCGTGTTTTACTTTGGCCTGTTCTACTGGTGACCACACGGAGCAGCGATGCCGTGCGCTGTGATTCATCACTGCTGCACAGGTTCTGGGCAACACACAATGTCACCACTAGCTGGCAGTACAAGCAAGTTTATTAGACTGGTTGTGCCTCTAAAAAGCAGCCCAAAAGTAGCTGTAAATCCTGTTTTTGCAGAACACAACTGTTTGAAATCCGCTGCAGTTGAATTGTATTCAGGATGTGGTTGATACAAAACCTTGACATCACAGTTGGGTGATTGAGGAACCGCAATAACACTGCAGCAGGGCGGTAACCAAACAAAGACTTTTCAGTGGTGGAACGTAACAAAGTACAGTTACACAAGTACTCAAGTGCAGTGTTCACATGTGTGTACTTGAGTAGAGTATTTTTATTTTCCTTTTTACTTAACTGCATTCATTTGATTTTGGTTACTAGTAGAGCTGTGTGATATGGAAAAAAAAGATAAAAGACAACATCTTTTTTTCATTTAAGTCAATATCACTATTTCCATCAAGCTGTGAAGCGTTTCATTTTTACTTCTACATGAGATGCAAAGCTATAGATTAATTCAGCCTCTTTAAAGCCACATTTTGTCTTTTGTTGTGGCGTACGGCATAGCGTGAGAAAGTAAACACTACGATTTGTTAATGTTGAGCAGGTATCACACAGGTTGTTGTGAGGGGGCCTCCAGCACTTGCTTGGGTCTGGGACTGTAAAGTCCAGCATTGTGTGTGCTCTTCTTCAGATGGCAAAAAAAGATGAGTGGTATTTGTTGGGTTTGTGGAAACATCTCCACATCTCCTCATCTTTTTAGCCTTGGGCTGTGTCAGTTGGAGCGTCTTCTTCGTGTTGTGTGCTGTAATTCTGTTTCAGCCACGTGATTGGTTCGGCGTGGTGCTGTTCTCATTAGTTTCCCGTTGTCTGTCAAAACATGGATGGAATTAATTCTGTTGATGTTTTATCAGCC
>JAUBNQ010000013.1:2981561-3001089 GCA_032353495.1 Ctenopoma kingsleyae
TAAAAACACCCTAATTGCAAACGTTACTCCTGCGTCTGCCCCACTTGATTTGCTACGGCTTTGAGCCGGTCGTAACATGGTACTTTGGTAAAGTTATTTACTTAATACAGTAGACTGAGTATCAGGTGACCAGGATGTATGAAACAGTCAGAGTTAACAAATCCACCCCTGGTAAACAGAGCAGTCAGCCCCCGCTCACACCCCTGTCAGTCAGAGGGGATCAACAGACAGCACTTTCACCTGTCATCACATCAGATGACAGGAAGGACTTTGTGTACTATCAAATATTATACAACAAAGTTGACTACACACCTGTGCAAAATCACCAAAATGATAAATGATTCAAAGATGTGTCGTCTTACACTAACTGCACTATTTCTGGAACTTCAGGGTATTAAAACAAACAGCTTAGATAGACTACATTAAAAATACTAACTCCAAAGTACAACATCATATAACAAAAGTGAGTACACTTCAGGAGTGCCTGAACAAATAAGAAACCCAATTGTGAGTCTTGGGAGAGGGTGAGTATCAGTTGGCTGCAGAACAAGCTGAAAGACTCGCAGCAGTGGGTAGGAGATACTGAAAGAGCCATACACGCAATAACAGAAGTACCACACATACGTTTCCATCTGTGCATTAAGTGCTTCCAACTTGGCACAAGGACTGTCTCTGGATACTCATGTCATGAGCTGTCAGACAGTGTGAAAGACGTCAGTGTTCATCAAAAGACGCATACTTTGGAAAGATGAAACCAAAATACATTTGTTTAGTCCAGCATATTTAACACAGACCTAGCCAGGAACACGACAGCGCACTGATACAAAGATTGTATTTAGAGATGACTCGGCAGTTTCAGGAAGGTTGGCAGGAAAGGACTTTTCCAGCAATGATCCCAAAAATCATGTTATTTGTAAGTTTGCAAATAAAACCATCATACAATTTAAAAAAAAATGTAATAAAAGGTGCACATAATAAGTCAGACATTTCTGGTTTTCATATTTTTTGGCTTTGTGTACAACCAGCATTACGTAGACAACCACATAGATTTGATTAATAGCTGAAATAACTCTCCAGTCACCAAGACATATTCAAAAGGAAACATGTTATACACCACAATACTGTCACCAGTTATTACATTACATGTACATTACATTATATTATTGAACTGTGCCACTCCTTACGACAATGACAATAAACCTGATTCTGATATATTTTATCTGCATCTGATTACGAAATATAGTTATTTCCCTTACGTTAATTCAACTGTTACTAATACCAGGACTGCAGCAAAAGTGCATTTACAAAAATGTCATCTCAGTTTCACGATGCAGTATTTTCAATAATTCTAAGGCCAGAAAGTTGAGTACAAACCATTAAACGTGACATCACTGTTTCAACTCGATTTCTGAGACACACAGATTGTAAAATTACTCCAGGTTTAGTCAAGGTCAATCTGAAAAAGTCTCTGGACATCAGAATGTAGGAGACACACCCATGATACAGTTCAACAGTGGCATATTCCCAGCAAAACCACTGAGTTCTACTGGTGACGAATGCACAGTTAGGAATAAAGTGTCTTGCTGAGGGGAACATTGTTGGTACACACAGCGCTGCATCGAAATGTTTGTTTTCCCTGGACCTGGGATTGAAATTTCTCAGCCATGAACCTGCTCTGCCACTTCCTAGTCCTGTTTTACATGATCAGTGTCCATCTTGTTTTATTCCGTCTCCAAAGGATGATCTCTCATAAATATCTGTAAAAGACAAAACGACCAAATTAAGCAGTGAAAAATCTGATACCAAGTTTACCTTCTGGGACGACAATGTGACCTCAATTTAACCAATGTTTAGTCATCCTTTACCAGAAACTACAATCTACAATCTATATCTACAACATTCGTAGACAAAGACAAGCACTTAAGCACACAGTCTAATGCTACAGACTGTTGCATGAAACCCAGTGCCATGTTCACATCATATCAGAGGAACCAGAAAAGCTGGACAGTATGTTATTTTTACAGCTTGGGTGGACCGCCAATGGAGAACCAACTGTAGATCCAAGATGGCCGCTTACGGTAAATCTGATATGATGTATTATAACATGCTGATATAGGGTAAGAATGATAATGCAGCTTTGGTTTGTGAGGTCTTCAGCCTAACATGACAATCAACCTTTACATATGAGGGAAAAAAAAAACTTAACCACAATAACAACATAGCAAGATACAGTAGATGCTATAACTGAATTGTAATTTCATGAGTACCTACAGGTTTAGTGCCTATTCTCCTACAGTAGAACCACAAAAGAAAGGAAGACAAGCCTTGTGTCTTAAACGTAAAGGGAAGATGCAAGCTCAGACAGGCAGCCACTGACAGCTTAGACTGGACCTCCTACCTGTGAGGTGCTGGGCTAAGACGTGCCGGTGGCGCGGTGGTTTCAGAGGAGGAACTGCAGCATGAAGACGCTGGCCGATTGGTGAAAGAGGTATGTTTGGGAGAAAGTGTGGAGAGGTGGTGATGATGTGGACTTCGTAGGACGTAGGGGATGAGGTGAGTGGCTGATCAGTGTGAAGTTCAGACAAGGTTTTAGAAGATTTGACCGGCTGTTCGGTAGAGATACAGTAACTCACTCCAAGTCAAACTGAAGTGGAAGATTAAGGATTAGACGGCAGAAGCAAAGGGTTGTATGCTGCCATCCAGAGCATGTTGTTTGGGTTTTGAAAGGCACAAGGTTTGTAGAAGGCTTTGGTGATTCTGCAGACCTGGTCTGATTCCTCAGATGAGAATTTTAAAGGACATGTTATGTAAGGTGTTGATATTAAAGGACTAGAAGATTGTGCAAGACACGGTTAATTGAGAAGGTTTTAGAGAAGGAGCAGGATGTTTCAGATGAGTTTCTTTAATAAGAATAATTAGTAGTATAAACAAGCTGAAAGGTTCAGGAGATTTCAGAGAGGGAGGAACTCGGACAGCAGAGAATTTCACAGGAAACGATGGACGACCCTCAGTGTCTTCAGGACAAGATGGAAGAAGAAGAGATTGGTAGAAGGGAACATGAGGGACGAGCATAGATTGTCAGAAGCAGCAGGAAGCTTTCTAGGATTTGAAGGCAGATAGGTGAATAGACGGATATCCAGGGGACTGAATGAAAGAGCAAGAGATGGATGGAAGCGTTGCTGTTAGGAGCACAGTGCATCAATACCTGCAGGACTAAGGACCAGAGCTTGCAGGAGGTCAGATAAAGAAACAATCCCTCTCACCACATCATCACTGTCAACCAAGACCAAACGATGCACCTGACAAAACAAACAAAAATTACCCTTGATCAAGTATTAAAGATTAGCACTGACATGGAAATTTGATTTCTGAGGCAAAATGTCATTGACAGAAACTGTTGTCACAAACATCACTGTATTGTGTCAGTTAATATCCAAACACTATCCGTGCTACATGAGTACAACACACACACTACAGTCTTCGTTACCTCAGCCTTTGCAATGCGGTCGATGACGACCTCCAGCGTTTCGTGAGGGTAACACTTGAGGACTCCTTCCACACAGCAGGCTCTGGAGGCAATGGCCTCGCGCATTGTCATGTTCAGGTTGTTGTAGTTTTTCTGGGCTGCGAGGTTCTTAAACACAGAATAAAAGAGAGCACAATAAAATGTCAATCACCAAACAGAAAAAAAGTATATTACGGTATATAGTTATATTATTGTCCTGACTTGTCTTTGACTTACAATGACATCAAACCTGGAGTACAACGCCACCACTTTTCCTGGAGAAGACACAGAGAGACGGACAAACCAAAGAGAGTCAAAACACAGAGACAGATGTCCACTTGTGTACTTATGTAGAAACCAGTTGACACATTTCCAGTTCAATGTTCGACTACCTTGTTCATTGACAACAGGCAGAGCTGACACTCTTCTCTCCACAAAAATAGTGAGAGCATCATACACAGTAGCAAGTTCCTGGACTGTCGCGATCTGCCTGAAGGTACCAATCCCCACTTCACTGATCTGCTTTTGAAGAAACCTGGGTTTTGGAATCATAGATCCCTTTGGGAGGGGAAGAAAGAGAATATATGGAGCAAAAATCAAAATAGGAAAGAAAAAACATTGCCTAACAATCATTTTACTGAACACAAATGGAGCTTATGACTTATGACGCTGACTCACAAAGCGTGTGCGTGTGTGTGTACTTACAAATATGTGGAGGAACTTGAGGATGCGTTTATGAGTCAGGATGTGGAGGACGTTTCCTGACACTGGGTCGATGATCGGCAGCCGGTGAATCTTATTCTTTAACAGTGAGTAGATGGCATCAAACAGACTGAGAAGGCAATAAATTACTAATTTAATAATTGTGAAGTAAAACAGGGAAAAATGACTCATGCCAGGTATATTTTGGCCGTGTGCTACCAAGTACCCTCCCCCTTTTTGTTTATAGAATATGTCTTTTAAACAGCACTAGAAGCTCTATCAACAGCCCATAGCTGAGATTGAACTGAGACAGTTCATCAGGTCATTGAGTCCATTAGTGCAGGAGAGGTACACAACTTCAAACAGACACTTACTACAGATCAGATTATCATAGAACCATTATAAAATGAATGTTATTTTTTGTCAGATCTCAACAAACCTGAATAAAAAATGTGGGAGAAAGGGAAAGATGGTGACATGTTGACGCCATCCACGTCAGGACAAAAACAGATCACATAGCAACCAACTAAATACCAAAGATGCTGATATTTTGTGCACTTAAACGAATAACAGTAGTACTTAATATGGTCTTTTCTGTTTAGAAATAAGCTTTTGACCTTTTTTTTTTTTACTATGCACAACTATTCCACACGTCCACTATTTACACAACCATGCAAAACATTAACAGACTGTTATTTTTAAGATATAACAATGTCATACTATCTCTGCATTGACAATACGTCCACTGACATTGAAAATATCAAGATAAAAATACTAAGTGAGAATAAAATTAGGGCTTGCATTAAATAAATGACTGAATGCTCTGTACTCACGTAGATTCAGGGGTGATGCTGATCAGTGTGTTAACAGAATACTGTAGATAGATCTCTGCAAAAACAGCAACAGCAAGTGATTAACAAATCAATTATTAATAATGTAAACCAAATGCAGATGCTTTAAAAAATAAAGTTAATGCTTTTATGTGTATTAGCCCTATAGAAGAATGTGTTTGTGTTGTACACACCTCTCCATGTTTCTATCTTGTGCTCCTCCAGCTCATAGATCTGAACCTGCAGACAGAACAGATGAGCCTGAGCAGGCATCTACTCGTTCAGTCTTTACAGTAAGTCAGTGAGTCTGTGTGTTTGTTACTCATTTTTCTGCTTTTTTGTTCTTTAGCTGGATCATTTGTGGCAGAGCTATAGAACATGGCACGTGAACAAAACAACAACTGGACTTAAATGGTGTTTTGGACATAAACGTGTGAATCAGAACCTTGTAAAAAAACAACAACAACAAAAAAAAACAGTTGGAGCTCACCAGAGGAGACTTGTAGTAACGGTGGAGAATGTTGATGAAGTCAGTGATGGTCAACATACCTACACACACACACACATACACACACACACCAAAGAGCCTAAACAAATAGATCAAGTCATAAATAACTATATTCAGAGAGAAGAAGAACAAGGAGTCCTTCAGCTGTTCCACAGAGCCCTGATCTCTACATCATGGAGTCAGTCTAGGATTAGACAAAGACATCCTAAATCCATAAAACTGTCCTCCAAGCATGTCCTCCACAATGCCTGAAACAACCTACCTGTAAAGTACAATGAAATATTTGATACATATATTAAACTGTTTTCACAGTGAAAGCATAAGTAACTTGTTCAATACAACTACAATGAGCTTTGCTTATGCTTGCCTAACAAAGACCTCGAGTCACTTAGTTAGTGTAACATTAGGATGTAAGTCGGGTTTTTATCTTTAGGATTTAAATGCAGCTGGCGACAAGCTTGTACTCGACGTGCATATTTAAGGTTGTTGCCATTTTAATGAGAAGAAAACGTCCAGTCACAGAGTGTGTGTCTGTGTGTTCAGCGGGGTGATGGCATTTGAAACGCAACACAAAATGTCACATAGTTGACCTGTGCTCCTCTAAATGTTAAGACACAAACTGGGCCGACAACATTTGAAACCACCTATCCAGTAAGGAAACCTGAACCCTCAGACCTGGGTTTCAAAACTGCTGGTAGAAACCCAATGTAGGTCACACACCTTTTAACAGTTAACACCTGTCGGTACGTCGGGTCCTCAATGCTTGACTAGATCGTTTTACTAGCTCACATACTCTCTGATGAGAATGACTTAATAGACACTTTTCAATATATTTCATTTAGAGAAATGTGTTTATGTTGACATTAAGTAGATTCAGTTTAAAAAGGTCATGACTTTTTACTATAATCCTGAAGTGAACCTGAAAGCAACTCTGAGAAAATGGGCATTTATAACTAGTAAAGAGGCCAAGAGGTGACATACTGTTACTACATCATAGCTGTGTTGGCAGGTGAATGTTAGCACTTCAGTGACCAGTGAGGGGAGCTCCAGCACTAAAAACTAACTGATGATTCAGTACGAACAGATTATTAATGTCCTCAACACTTCTAATGTGAGTATGGCGAAGAGACAGATGCATTGTGGCTCACCCACAAAACACTGAAGCTTGCTGTCCCAC
Organism: Ctenopoma kingsleyae; assembly: GCA_032353495.1. Lineage (NCBI taxonomy): Eukaryota > Metazoa > Chordata > Actinopteri > Anabantiformes > Anabantidae > Ctenopoma > Ctenopoma kingsleyae. The sequence goes on from JAUBNQ010000013.1 coordinate 2,988,284, forward strand.
AGTGGTGCTGCCCTCACGCCATTAGACACAAGAGCAAAGAAAGCCTTCTTCACCTGACAAACACAGAGTTTCCGGTAATTAGGATCTTGAAGCTTTTGCACATGTGGGTTAAAAAAGGGGGAATTTGTTTAAAAGTACCTGTAGTGTTGTATCAAAGATCACCAGTTTGGAGCTGGTGGGGATGGCGTCGTAGCAGCGGTGAGTCTTCATGAAGTTCATGTATATGAATGTGTCAGGGTCCGTGTCTGCATGGGTTGTGAGAGCATGCATTGTGTATGTGCAACCTGCAAAGAAACAATTAGAAGCATGATAAACACTTGTCTCAAGGCAGGCGTTTGTATTTGATATGAACATCTGCTTGTGGTTTTCATAAAGAATCCAATCAGCTTGGAGTTGGAGTCTACACTCTCTAATGACTAATTATGATCAGTTCCCTTTACTGCAGAACTGCAGCGTGCTCCATAAAGCTACAGGTAGCTGTGGGAAAGGAACAGTAGCAATCACAGGTTGGCTATCAGCAAGCAAAACACACAAAGTCTTCTCTTCTTTACCTATGCTCTTCATTGAAAGAACATCCTGCTCCTCATCCTCTTCCTGGTCCATTTCAAATAACGGCACCTGGAGCAGAAAGTATGCCAACAGTTTGTTGAATGCCCCAAGTTTACACTGAATTTCCTCTACACACTATTCTTCAGTGCATCCATGTTATATGTCAGTGAAGATTCTCAGTCCTTCAGGTGAAGTTATCCTCACGCTACTGCTATGAAGTGAAACCAACCTAGAGGATACATTCGTGGTCTCCAACCAGCTTTCCTCACACTGAAGACGGCTACCTGGATGAGTAGTGAAACATTTCAACCTAACAAGAAGGAAGCCCAGTTGCCATGACTCAAGTCCAGATCCATGTTTGATGGCCACAAAGATCCTCTGATCCACGGTGACATGCTGATTTTAGGAATCATGGTGCATTTCTGTGTGTTCATTTTGTTACTGATCTATCTGACTGATACTGAGGTTAGATGTGTCAGACCTAGCTGTCCAACTAATCACATCCAATGGAACGACAAGCTTGTTTGTTGCAGAAGAAAACCCTTACTGGAGAGATTTCACTGGACACACAAGGCAAGTCCAGATGTACCATGGCAATTTTGAGGGAACTCTACTGGAACTATCTTCATGATTCAAAAATGAGATCTAAGTCCCACTGGTAGTCTCTGGCAGACAGAAGGTGAAGACATATAGTGGGAACAAGCTGCACTGAAAACATTTGCTGTAAGGACTTTGTGAGTTCACTGATGCATAATATGGCAGTAAGCCAAGAACCTGCTGGTAGATGTCACTGGTTGCCACAGCTAACTCCAGTCGGTGGAGAGGTACTGGGAATTAAGACAGGCTGCCAACAACAAGAATAAAAATACTGTGACAAAACAGTAAGACGGGGACAATTATAAAAAAAATATTATAAAACATGAAATTTAAGCAACAGTCGGGTAACTCTAGAAACTGAAGCAATGCTAGCCACACTCGGGTGCCTGAAGAAATTCAGGGTGAGCCCACCTCAGGACACAGGTAAACCAGAGGTAAATGGGACAGTTAGGAAGTAACGAGTATAGAGTATAGAGAGAGATTTCAAAAACACAATTTGAAGAAGGAAGAAGTTGCAACCTTAGACTAGACATTTTCACACAAGTGAGTTGTATGGCACACGGTTGGCCTGTTGGTCAGTCTAGCACCTTGGTTCAAAGTCTCAGAAGCCCTCTTCTGACACATTTGACTGCCATGAACTATGCTACAGGCCAGATTGTGAACTGTAACTGCTGTGATGACGACCATCAACCAAAAGCAACTGCAAATCTAATTGATCAGATACTGATTTCTGACACACACCTCTGAAGTAATTACCGTCCCATCAGCCTCTTCTGACAGCTTTGTTGACATCTAGCCACTGCATATGCACACCTTGTTTGTCACCACTCACCCCCCACTGAAAGCAGCTCTCTCTCAAACAGCTTCATGAGGTAGTCTCCTGGAATGCTCTTCCAGGCCTTCCAGGAAATCCTTCGAGTACTTGTTGGCTGCTTTTCTGCCACTCTGCAGTCCAACTTATCCAAAACTATTTCACTATCTATCTCAGCTATCTCATGCATCATATGATGCAGAACTCCATCACTCAAACAGCCCTGCGTTTTTGGACACTGTAGTGTTAAAATAGAACTGATGGTCCCACTAAGCTCAAATAAGATTGAATGGTCCACCGCCACACCATCATGCTTCCTACTCCATGCTTCACAATGGAAACTAGACCACTATGTCATCTATTGTACATTCGAGTCACAGAACTAACTCTCTGGACACTGTAAAGTGGTGCATGGCATGTTTCTGACTCCTTGGAAATGTCTGTGAAGATTCTCAGTCATCCAGGTGAAGTTGTCTGGAAGTTGAGTCATGGCAACTGGACTGAGGCTGAGACTGGTAATTTTAATAAACTCTAATAAATAATCCTCTGCAGCAGAGTGAACTCAGTCTTCTTTTCCTCATGTGTTCCTCATGGGAACCAGTTCCATCAGAGCACTTGATAGTTTTGCAAGTTTCACAGTTATTGAAATTTTCCAGACTGGCTTGATCCTCATGTTTTAAAGTAACACTGGACTGTTGTTCCTCTTTACTGAGTTTATCAGTTCTCCATACTATGGATTACTCCACTAGCGGAACTGGGCTGTTAGCTGTATACCAACATTACACGTGGTCTCAGACACATTAAAATGCAACAAATTCTAACAATTAGCTTTTGACAAGGTGAGCCAGTTAACTGAAACCATTCTGGGTAACCACGTCATGATACCTCTTAAGATTTTGTCAATAGTGTGTAAAGCTGTCACCTAGACCTATACCGCCATTTGTATCATGTTTGATACACGAGAGGTCACAATATTATTATCACATCAAGGAAATCTTTGAGATTAGATGAGTTAAAATAAGAATAACATTTATATTGTTATGAATATTTAATGTATTGGTGCAACTTATAACTACCTAATGTGATACAGCAGGTAGCTTATATACAGTAAACTTGGAGGATGTGTAAACTCCTCAGTCGTCATTGTATTGGATCTTATAAAGGCCACCACAATGACAAATACACTATAATCATTTAAGATTAAAATGTCATCTTAAAGTATATCAACAGTATTATATAAGGTGAAATAAAAAGGTTGTAATAAGGTTCCTGTTTTGTTGTTTCTAACATTTGTTTGTTTTTTTCTGTAATTTGTGAAAAGATCCAATGAACAAAGTCATTTTTTGATGTGACAAACGGGACCATTTTAAGGTCATCGAACATTCAAAACATATTTTGTTTGAACTTTTTTTTGCTGACCACCTACTTCCAGTGTCATCTCCTAGTTTTGATGTCTTCATCATTAATCTACATCGTAGAAAACACAAGAAACAAAGAAAAATACTGAATGAGAAGCTGTGTCCAAACTGACTGGAGTTAACGTTCCTAAGTTTTGGTGATTTTACTGCATCTGCTTTTCTTCTCTCTGGTGTCTCTCTTTAACAGAGATGAGGGAAAGTGCTAGTAAAATCCACCCCCCACCACCCCAGACACTCTGATCTTTCTCCTCCTGTACAAGCTGACAAAGCTCTGCTCAACATATCAGCGCTAGTTAAGAATACCTCCCCAGTGGACGCAGACGGTAACAGGTGTGCCAACAGTTAAGGTTCAGGTATGTTCACTGCATTTATGCAGGTGTGCACCCAGGTTATGAATATGTTCCCGTTTAAAACATAAACTGATTATGTTAATAAAAAACTGCTTGGGTTAAAGAGAACCTGCAGTGTAAAAGAAACATTAAGGTTTTTCTGTTTTCAGCTTCACGGTTGCAAAATTACGTCCAAACACACACAGACACAGACATAGTGTCTTACCTCTGGAAGAGGCTCCATGGCTGGGGAAGAGGAGCAGAACCAGACTGACCACCGGAACCCTGGGCTACCATGTCAGATAAAGAAGTGATAAAAATGTCCAGGCATGGTGACGAAAGACAGGAGAGACGTGGGGAAGAAGAACGAATTGGACATAAAGGACGACGGAAACAAAGGGAATCTGTAAACGAAGAGCCAGATTCAGACAGCTGGGTCTGAAAGCCTGGGAAAGCCTGAGGTCTAAATCAGGACTGAGGGGTGAGAGGCCTGTGGCATTCAGAGAGAGAGAGCGAGAGAGAGAGAGAGTGGGAGGGGAAACAGACGGACACCCTGAATGTTTATGTGGTGACAGACAGTACTTTTCATCATTAACTGGTGAAGGCTTTAGGTGAATGCATCGTTAACATTTGGAGACTGGTGAACACTCAGGGAACAAACCTCCACTGGTGCTGAACAACCACCTGCCTAAATGGATATTACATTTTTATATATGTATATGACTTTTTACACAAAAGAAAGAATTAGACCAGTGCAGCTTTAAGAGTTGTGGCTGTGGGAGATATTCAAGTTTCATCGGGCTCCTGCATGTCGAACTATTTATAGACACGCTGAACTCTAGTGGACTATCCCCTACTTTTCACAGAGTGGAGCGTTGCAACATCAATAAACATTTTTAAAAGTACAGATCAAATAAGTGATTAACCTTTGGAAGTTACAACCCTAAAACTCACTTGTACCATTTGCTTTCACTGTTAACATCAAATTGCGTCAATACACTTGTAGTAGCCGATCCACAGACCTGTTGGCCAAACTCTGCATTAATTCACCATTTAACACTCCTGTTAGATTTTCATTAAATATACCTTAAGCCAGAACTTCTGCATCCACTTTACATACAGATTATATATTGTGTCACACTAATAACACCATACATGTTCTTATAGGCCTGTTCCTGCTGGTTTGTAAGTGGAGTGATGATGTTAATAATTTACAATTATTCACAGTAAGCTGATAAACACCCTGCTTTAGATAAAGAGCCACCATGAGACTTGTACCTCAAGTAACTTTTATTTTCAAAGTGTCATCCTGAGCAACTTTTACAGCCCTTTCATAGAAATTTTACAAACATCAAGTTAGCAAAAAAAATAATATAATTTTTCCACTTACTCAGAACATTGTAATTATTCAAATGCAGTGTAAATTTAAATTTGTATTTTATATAAACTCTGAAAAGCAGCCAACCAACATGATGACGACGTGGCTGTAGTGTGAAATGGAATCTCCTAAATGCATCAGAGCACGTTGCCTATCGTCATGTCACAAAGACTCCAGTGTGAATGACTTTTAAGTTAGGTTATAAAACTTAAAGGCCCACGAAACCGCTCTGAGAGTCACTGTTTAAAAGCCACGTTGAACAAACTGGCAGTTTTTTTGAGTTCATTACAGAGTGAAAGTTTTAACATGACTAATTTTATGGCGTGTTATTATTATCCTGTCAGTACTGATGCTGTGCGCGCTGAGGATGCTGAGGTGGAAGCAGAAACGACAGATAACCAAGTAAAACACTGATGGACATGATCGTGTCACTTATTTGTTCTTCGTGGAAGCATGATTTATTGTCCATTTATCAAGCAAAAACACAGTTTCACTTCAGGTAGGAGCTTTTCAAATCTGAGATCTTCTGCTTTTATACATCACAGTGTTGTTATAACTGATTTCAGTTTTAATGAGACAAATCAGGCACTTTTAAGTTTTGACCTGTGATGACCCTCATTTTACAGACTAACTGATCAACTGTTACACAAGGTAATAAAAAGATTACACAACATTTATTGATCACTACTTGTAGGCCTACTAAAAACACAAAGAATTTAAAACCTTTCTCCTCAACCATACTTCTCTGTATGAACAGAGCCTTAGTGTGCGCTTTGTGTAGCATCGATTTAGTCTGATTCAAAAGCTCTGGATCAAGCAGAGCTCTGGACCAGGAAAAACATCCCTGACACCACCTTGTGCTTTAAATGCAAGGAAATATTATAATATTTATGTTATTTGTTAATTCTCCTACTGATAAAAGTTATCATGACGATATACATGTCTGCTGCATACTGACAGTTTGGCATCTGTTGGTAAACTGCATAATACAGCTGTCTGTAAAGAAACTAACTTCCACACATCTCATCATGTCCGACAGCAGGAATGAAGAAAAAAAAAAATTTTTTTTGAATAATTTCCACTGTAACAGGCAAATATTCATCCAAGTAAGACTGAAGTTGAGAAGTAGAAACAGTTTTCACATTAAAGACTTTTCTCATTTCGCTGTCAATTACGATAAATGTTAAGAGAAAGTGTACCGACAACTTAAGCTTCAAGTAGTTTAACGTTACGTCCTCACAGTAGATGTAGGTTTTCTTCTTTTGCCTCCTGAGGATACAAAAAGAACTCCAACTGGTTTCCTTCAAATAACCAACATCAAACCTTAATCCTGCACTCAGATTACTACTACTCAACGCATGGGTTGATGGGCAATATGTCAAACAAACTGAAGGACACTAGCTAAATACAGTACTCTGCCAAGTCCTGGAGCAACTTTGAATAGTCTAAACTATGATTTTATTTATTATTTCATTTTATGACCAAAGTCTGTTTAAAGAAAGTCAAATCAGACAACTTCAAAATGAAAGGGTTAAACGGCTGTAAATTCCATTTTACATCTCCCCCCCAACTAACATGCATGTCACACTCCAGTCACACCACCATCAACCAGTGAAAATAAAATTGAGAACGGACACTTCAAAGATGTCAACACATCACCGAACACCCAGTGAGCTCAGAAAGGTCTTTTTCTGCATACAAAACTAGTACGCTGACACGGTGCAGAAACGTCACATTTATCGCCTCTGCACCATCGTGTCATTGTTACGCTGTTGATTCATTTGAACAGTCTAAACTGCATTACCATATGATAAAAACTGAAGAAACTGTCTGCAGGACAATTTTCAAACAAAAAACTAATGGACTGAAACCCCTGTACTGAACACATTCCACTATCTGAAAGACTAAACAGTTATTTGCATATTTAATTGAGCTTCCAAATAAATGCAGAACAAATTTTAATTGAATTTTGAGAAAACCTAAAGAGTTTCCACTACTTTTATGTGAGTAGCAGGAGTTAAAAAACACTTGTATTAAAGACCAATATTCAGTCCCTTCAACAGTGTTTGTAAAGACCGGTCTTTAAGCTTATAGTTTTAAATACATTTCTGGTCCAGAGAGAGGGTTTCTGAGCTATTAGATGAGAGAGATCATAGGAAAGGAGCTTAGAAAGAGGATAGGGCTAAATAAGACCCTGAGCTTTATGTCTGCTCTGGATATCGAACATCATGTTAGCAAACCACATCGTCAGAGCGAGGCAAACTGTTGGGGCAGCAGGCTCTGGGTGAGGCTGGGCTGGGGACTTGCACAGGCACTGCTGGTGACACTTGATCCAGGACTCGGAGAAACAGGCAGGCTGGAAACTGAAGCAACCTCCCTGTCAGAACCATCATGGTCATCATCATCATCATCATCATCATTGTGGGACCGATGCTGATGGCTGATCACCACCCTGAAACACGAGGTAGCATAGGTGAGCTGGCAGATTAATCAAGTTTAATTCATTTTAGTGTAATTAATGTAGGATGTAATTAATGTAACAATACTTAAAAAACACAAACACACGGATTTCAATGTTAAAACTTATTTTACAACCTGAAATGTTGTTAACTTAAAATTCAAAAAAATGAAAGGCCGAGATTTTTCTATTTTTGTGCCAATTTATCTTCACTTGTTCAATAACGATTCCATGTTTCTCCATCTATTGGAGGCAACACAGAATTATCAGCACATTCCTGATACCTGATGTGTTATTTTTCTGTTGCGTGTTGTATGTGTCCGAGAGTGACTGAGAGTGTGTGTACGCACCTGGACTTGGATGGGCTGCTGAGGTCTTGTCTGTGGTGTTCAAATTTGGAAACATAGCTAGAGCTGGACCACTAGGACAGACACACAGACACAATCAGAGGCAAACTTCAAATTGCATTCTACTGGACGACGATTACAGAAAATAAAATTATAATTTTATCCAAACATTTAAATTTCATCCTTGGCCTCTGCCTTACTATGTGAGCAGGGTCACTGGTTCCCAGATGGATTCCTTCCTGACAGAGAGATGTCAGCAGACTGATACCTGCATATAAGACAAAGGATTTAACAAAAAATCCAGATGATCTGGCTCCAGTAGTTTCTCTGTTCTTTATTTCTGCTTCCATTTCTACAGTTTAGTTATAGCTCCATAAATAAATTTAAATTATGCCTCATGCAGATACTTAAACATAATTGAGATAAATATTACTGTGTAAATAGCGAGCACTTATAAAACACACATACCCTTCATCCTGTTGCTCCAGTATTTTTGCTCCCACTGGTCCAGCAGGATGTTGAGATACCTCGGACACTCGAAGAAGCGAAGGTAGCGGGATGACGTTGGTGACGGGAAAAGTCTCTCAAACTCTCCTCGCCGATTCAGCTCGTCCTCACTCTCTGCTAGCACACGGACGTCCTCTGGAGTCAACACGTCCAATACTGAAGAGACGTCCTGACCGAGACAGAAGGAAGAAACAAGGTTGTAACTGATACTTTTGTGATTGTTGCACATTTAAAAAAATAAAAATAAAAACACACAAAGGAAAAAAGTCAGATGAAACATTTTGACTAAAAACTTGACATGAGTCACTTTTTTTGCACCAAACATTTAGGGCTAAATAAAATGTACATATCTCTAATTCAGAAAACAGTTCATTGCTTCTTCATTATTTAACTCCACTTTTACCTGGTCGGTACAACGCTGGGTGAGATAAAAGGCCCGTTTGACTTTCTCATCAGCAGACAGCTCTGGTTTGGACCTCTCCCTGTTTCCTCCACTCAGACTGTACACACACAGACACAGACAGACATGGATTCAACTACAAGTTAACTTCAGAGGCTGTACTTGGAGTTGCACTGCATGATACTGAAAGTAGTCAAGTGTTCATTTCACTTTCATTTCAGTCTATGCAGCAGGTGAGATCTGATGATGATCCTCTGCCTCGAATGTGCAGTACCTGTTCCTTACCTGCTGGTGGAGCTGGAGGTGCTGCTGCAAGAGGCGACCACATCATCTTTTTGAGGAATATGAAAGCCAGCCAGGTTCAGGAGATCTCTGATCATCTGACCTTTGATGGAGACATCCAGTGCCGTGTTGGAATGAAGGCTGAACCAGAGACACAACAGTTACAGGACAGAGTTTAAAAACTTCTGGGTTTTATTGTTTGTGTGTGTTTTGTTTACCTGGGAGATATGTTGACCTCCAGGATCCAGGGCTTGAGGTTCTCGTCCAGCATGATGTCAAAGCCGAACAGCTCATGGCAGCTGTAAGGAGTCCGAACGTGCATCTTCAGCAGGCTGTTGACATATGGCTCTGACCTGACATCCAACAGACAGAAAAAACATCGGTATTTCATAATGACTCAAATCATTTTAACTCAAGTCAAATCACTGTTTTTGATTTCATTTAGAAGAACTAACAACTGTTCATTTGTCAACTTAGATCAATGTTTTATAGTTAATAAAAATTCACTTTGACATCAATGAGAGACAAATTAAGTGTTTATATACTGTAGCATATAGTCCACTCAGTACCTTGTGATGTAAAAGTTAAAGCTGGAAAACAAAAACAAAAGGTACAGTCAAACTGAAACTTACGCAATGATGGTTTTTATCACAATGTCTTTAATCTTCTCCCATATTAGAGTGGTGTTGATTCCCTTAGAACCCAGATACTGCCACAAGGCCTTCAAAGCCCTGAAAACACAAAAACACAACCTCTCTGAATAACAACCTACTCTGTCTCTCTCCATGGTTCTTTGATTCAAACAGAAACTTCTCTGTTACCATTTGTGTCCCTGGCAGGCCTTGTCGTCGCTGTTCGTCTGGTATTCAGAGTTCTTCTTGTTGACGCTGTAGTTAGTCAGGTGCATGAACTTGTTGCTCAGAGTCTTCATGGAAGACGAATACCTACACAGGAAAAACATAGATCATTAAAATTCCATATTGCTCTATTTGGACTGTTTAATAGTCAGCGTGGTGGTTGCTCTGAAAACTGACTTGCAGCTGGCAAAGCGAACCAGTCCGTCAGTGAAGATGTAGATTCTGAGTGGGTCGTAGGATGTCACATAGACATAGATCCGCAGGTCAAACTTGTTACCGCTTATGAGGTAGGGCTTGTGAAGGTATCTGCAAAATCAAAATGTTTCATCTTAACGTCTTACACACAATGTGATGTCTGGTTTCTAGGCTACTAAATTCAAAACCAGTCAAAGTCGACTCACTTCTGGACCAGCAGGGGTCTCTTACGAGGCATCTGGCTCCATTTGTGGATGACTTGGATGCCTATTCCTCTGGCTGATGCAGGCTGTTAGAGATAAGAGAAGAAAAATATGATGTGAGAAACATAAATGTCATCAGAGATATGTTGTAGTTACAGGTTATTTAAATTAAAATGATTATGCACTAGCAGAACATACAGGTTTGATGATCCATTTCTGCCTGGAGCCACCGTCCTCCCAGGCCTTGCGGAGCAGCTTGATGTCCTGAGGAAGGATAAAGGTCCGGGGGAAAAAGTTGAACTCTCGCTTCCCGAAGCGAACCTGCATCTTAGACAGGTTCCTCCAAAGCCGGTCCTTCCTGCCAATCTGAAATGTCCCTGGGAAGTGGTTCAACTAAGATAAAGAGAACAAAAACACGAACAAATTGAGTTTAACCCTGGATGGAAGATCGAAAAGATCAACTGACAAGTTCACATTTCTGAAAGCGCGAGCTGGGGTGATTACTGTATCTGCCGTTTCTCACCTTCTGGTGCTCTCTGAGAGCCTTGAAGCCAGGAGACTTCATGTGGTGTCCCCAGCAGCCCAGCCAGTCGTGGCTTTCTACATGACATCCAGAACAATAATGAGGAACAAGGAACAAGTATCTCTGGGCGGCTACAAACCATTTAGTATTACACTGTTGTATATAACTGATTTTACATCAATCACTGTAAAACTTAAAATACATTTTAACCATTGTGGCCTAATCCATAAAGATTTATGTTTGGCAGCTGTAATATTCAGCTCATAGTTGTCCTTGTCTATAATATAACAGTATCTGTGCTGCACAATAACATTTAATCTCAGCAGAAACACCCACTGTCTCTCAAACACATAATAACTCACTCTTGGTGACTTTGAAGTGTGACCTGCCGATGATGTGCTTGACAACGTTAGGAGTGACGGTGCTCATCTTCCATTTTAACAGTCGTCTTTGTTCTGCAGGCAGCAGCTCCACTGCACAGCACACGAGACAAAAGATGCGTATTTATTTATTTTTATTCCCCTACAAATAACAGAAATTTGCAATGACCGAAAATGTACAACAGCAGACTCGCTGCTGATGTAAAACAACCACTTACTGCAGTTCGTCACAATCACATCACTCAGCAGCACTGTGTGTCACTGTAGAACAACATAATGTGCAAAACTACACCAGATGGTGCTTCGAACGTAAAAGCTGAATGAAAACAGTCCCATAATCGGGCTCTAGGATGTGCTAAGGGATCACAAGCAGGTCATGTAGAAATATGTTTCCCAACCATGTGACACGAGTTTGGTTTGACTTTTGACAGCCTTTTGCATACTCCTACAACTCGTGTGTTTTATACAACAAGTGCGTCTCCTGACCTTTCTCATTGGCGGTGCTGAAGTAGAGTGTTGGCGGCATGAAGGGGAACGAACTGGGAACGAGCGCCGGCCTCTCTTCTCGATCATCCTCCGTCCCCAGGGACATCGGCTCTTCAATACTGAGGAGACAATGAATGAACATGACATCACACAATCTCAGTCGACAATAATAAAAGAATGATGGTGAAAACGTTCCAGTCCCTCTCTCTTCAGCACCACAGCTCTGCTGATCTTAAATATTAAGACAAGCAAATTACCGTCTCACAGCAAGATTAAAGAGTAATGCTGCTCAAGCTACATGTATGTTCACTTCTAAATAACAGAAGTTCGCATCAAGTCACACTGAGGTTTGTAACAAGTTTTTTCATGGACTCCAAGTAACGTTATGCCTGTGTGCCATGTGAAGAACACACAATTTAACAAATCCAACCAATTAAATGGAAACACTCACATGACAGTCATATAGTAAAGAAGACTAAAATGACAGATAAACAAACACGAGATGGTACTCCTCTTCCAGGTATGCAGTTGTGTTACAGCTAGACCAGGTCAACTTACAACTATACTGTACATACATGACCTACAGCTTTCAGGAAGGGGTGGTGGGGTGTACGTAAATGAACAAAAACAAATCAGCTGGTGGGGTGACAAAACAACAACAACAGCAGCAGCAGCCCCTATCCAGGCTGTTTTAGCAGAGAATCAGCTCCGAGTCTTTGGTGGGGAGTTCTACTGTTGAGGCCATCACAGAGGAGAACAATGTGACACACAATGCAGCAGACCTTTCCACCACGCTCTGCTGCTTTCAGCCGCTTTTAACAATGCAGTGAGAGAGATTGAAAGAGAGAGAAAAGAGTCTACAGCATTTCACGGATATGCGTTTTATGCTCTTTTAGGAGACAAAATAGAAATCAGGATTTGATATAAATGTTCCACAGAACGGACACTGGCATTTTAAACTGACTTTGCAGGATCATATCTGGGCTTAACACCAAAATTAATGGTCTTAATGAACGAAAGTGTTTTATGTACACTACATTAAGCTTTTTATTTTACCATTAACAGTTTAAATGGTCAAACTGAAAC
>JAUBNQ010000013.1:3034144-3044540 GCA_032353495.1 Ctenopoma kingsleyae
GTGTTTCTAGTTGTTCTAATGTACTAAGAAAACTAAGAAATTAACATATATGGACATCATAGCACTGCTAAAAAACTAATCTAGTGAACAACAATAGTGGCCTAAAACTTTTGCAAAAAAAAGTCAAGTTAGATGAGAACAATACTCTTGCTACCGCCTGCAAGAGTGATTAGCTTACCAAAAAGACTGGAAACGAGGAATCACTGAGGCTCCAAACAAGTGAACCTATATGGGAATTAAATGCTGTAAATATCTGTTGGACAGAGCCAGACTAAGCTAAGCTAAGCTAAGCTAATTGCCTGCTGGCTCTAGTTTTATCATAACACAGACATATAGAGATGAGAGCAGTATCAGCCTTCTCATCACAAAATCTCAAAGTACTCCTTTAAAGACTTTTGCATCTAGTGAAACTGAGTGGAGGAAGCTGTCCAATCTCCTCTCAATCAAGGACAATCCCTCCCACCCACTACAGTGTCCTGGCTGCACAGAGGAGCACGTTCAGTAAGAGACTGATCAACATCCAGTGCTCCTCAGAGCCGACAGGAGATCCTTTCTGCCAGTAGCCATCACACTGTACAACTCCTCCCCCCCTCAGTAAGTGGCCGGGGAACTGACAATGACGATAATCATTATTTTTCATTTTTATGTTATCACTTTATATTGCAATATGTTCCCCCCAGACTTATTATATATGAACTATATATTTAGATTTTTCTTTGTTCTTATTGAGTTTTTTGTATTGATGTTATTTTGTGTTGCTGTTGATCTTTTCTGGTTGTTGTTCTTGTCTTTTCTTTTGAACTGAGAACAGCTGTAAGAAGGCAAAACTATTTCCCCTCTGGGATTAATAAAGTTCTTTGAATCTTGAATATTGGACTCCACATTTTTCACCGTGATGATTCATCTATACCATGTGAGGATAATTAGTAGCCTACCGAGGATGAGACTGAATGACTTGTTAAGACAGACATTGCTTTACTGTGTAAAACAGGCCAACGAGTCCTTTGATAGTGACGCACCAAAGTATTTATAGAGCTCAACATGGAAAGCACGGTGGATTTTAATGGAGTGACAACAGACAACATGTGAAACAGATGGTGTGTAAAAACTGCTGGCATCAAACTCAAAGCTCAACATCCACCTCACACTTCTTACTCTCACTCTGAAGTGAAGGTGAGACGTTATGACCATCAACAAATCCAGTCTCTTTTGCTGATTCATTGTTTTTAAATGTGAGCTGTTTAAATCCTTTTAAACCCATTTAACAGCTCATTTCGTGCCAGCTCCTCATTTTCACTCCATCACAAACAACTTGCAGGTCATGCAGTACAATGACCAATAGCTGTGAATCAGTGGGTAGGGGCAGTAATCCATGAACCACAGGGTTAGTAATACAGTAGTTTCAAAATGTCAAGACTATTTAGACAATATCGAACACAGTATTTCTATGTTTATGTAAATTAAATCTTTATTGTAACATCCCTTATTTTATTTTAAGTTTAACATGTTGCACAGAGCCTGACCAATAATGTGTGTTTGTCAAAATACTTATGGTCTGAAATTAAAAAGCTGTTGCAACACTTTTAAAAGATGTTTTTGTGATTAGCAGTGTTTGGCTTATGCCTGAGTATTTTTTCTCACTATCAGGTGGGTTTGCATTTATGGCTTCCTCTGTATTACATGATTACAGCATGTAAAGTGCTAACCCTTAAACTTATGTGATTTTTTCCAAACATCCCTACATAACTTGGAGCTTTAATAATCTTAAACATTTATGGAACATAAATGAAACCACACACTGAGCTGGACGCCTGTTGTGTACCTATCAAACACAATACAGTCTAATTCAAAGCACTGCAATAAATCCCTCATAAAGGCAGTAATGTTCAGTTGTTGTTAAAGCTATCTTACAGAGGCCCGTGCTGTTTTGTATTGTGTTATTGTGTTTTATTGTTATTTTCCTAATTGGATGAAATTATATTATGTACAGTAATGTGCAAAAGTCTCAGGTCACCTTTAGATTTGCTGTTTTGGCAGTGCTATTATGATTGTATATACTTATTTATTAGTCTCTTTATTACAATATAACTGAAAAATGTGTACACAGTATTAAAAAACACAAAAATATTTAAATAAACATCTTATTTAGGCTAAAGTGAGTTAAAATCTGATGAGAAGTTTCTCAAGGTTCTTCTCTGAGAGACCAGAAGAAGTCCAGTAGGGACCTGACTGAGCATCTGAAGCCAAGTTGATCCTTCCATAGCCAGAAAATCTGATCATGAATGGTCTTTGTGAAAGGAGAGCAGCCAAGAAACCACTTTTGTGTTTCTAGTTGTTCTAAATATATATGGACATCATAGCATTACTGAAAAACTAATTCAGTAGTGGCCTAAGACTTTTGCCCAGTACAGTATATTAATATAATAAATGACAAAATAATCTGGGTACAAATGTATGTTCTTATCAGCATAAAACAATACAACAGTTAATGAAAGCCACTGCATGAACAGAAACTACTAGGGGGAAAAAAAAGATTTTTCACTGTGTCCGTGCGCTGAACATAACAACAGAATGAGTCCTGCAGCAGAAGAGTCTGAGGAGTTTTATCACTTCCTGCTCAAAAAAACCCAAAACAAACCCAGATTGATAAACAGTCTGAATCTAATTTAAGAGAATACCACATGTGTGCATGCGTGTGTTGATTAAACAGTCCTCCTGCTGTGTAATTATGCACAAGCGTCCTCATAATCATCACCGGCCTCTTCATCTGAACAAGCATATTTGTCGCATGAAAGCAGGTGTATGTGTGTGAGTCATAAATCGCTTGTGCTGTTTGGTTTTTATTAAGACTTTTGGCAAATCATAAACAGAGTTACTTCAACTGCAATAAATGGCCCAACCTTACACACACACACACACATCTGGTGTCTGGACCCGTTGCTGCATTATTCAGGAACCTTTTACTATGATTTATTCACAGTGTGACTGGAGCTCACACACGCAGCCCAGCTGTGAGAGAGGAGGGAAAGTGGAAGTCAAGGTGCATGAGGCAAAGGCTGAAAAAAGCAATGAAGAGCGAGAGATAGAAAAAGAAATGTAGACAGATGTCAGGGAAGGGTTTAATAGACAGACACATACATCAGAGAAGATGGAAGATAGATTGTCGCTCCTGTCAAAAGCTACAAAGCTGTTTAAGAACTGATTTGTGAGCTTTGATTTAGAAAAAAAAAAACAGTAGACGACCATGCAGGATAATTTCCGCACTCAGATGTCTGTGCATATGTTTCATGCATGTTCTCACTGTATATCTGGGCCCTATGGCTTCCTGGAAGGATGCAAATGACACTAAAAACTTTTGGCGGTCATCAAAGAATCATCAAAAGAACTTGTAGTTCATGACGTCAAACAAGCGAAACTATGATTAACGATTCTTTACATGTGAAGACTGAACTGAATATTGCTGTGTGTGTGTGTCTCTTTGCGTGTGTGTACCTTGGAGATATCTTGGCCGTCGATGCGGATGCAGCCACTCTGAGGGTTGTAAAATCTGAACAACAGGCGCAGGATGGAGCTTTTCCCTGATCCAGACGGACCAACCTGCACACACACAGTATTAAATTGTTTGATAAGTTCAAAACTTAATTATTCGAACTAGAAGCTGCTTTTTGACTAAGTTATGTAGTAAGTAGGTAAAAACACAGTCCCACTGCTGGATAAATCACAGTGAGGTAAGTTGAGAGAAACTATTTCCAGTGGTAAATACTACTTTATATTTACAATTAGTATCTCAGCATTAATCACATAGTCAAAACTGTCAACCTGACTTCTGTAGATACCACTAAATACTTAGCTTACAACAGGAATGCTGCTGTAATAAACAGGAAAACATACCAGAGCAACTGTCTGTCCTGCCTCCACTGTAAAGGTCACGTCCCTGAGAACCTCGGTGCTACACACGCACACAAACATACACAAGCAGGAAAGAGGAACAGTCAGGATCAAAATTAATTTCATTTCATTTTTAACAATGCTGGGACACATTTTGGATGGATCACTATTCACTGAGCTTCAGTGCGTCTATTCTCAGTCAATTCACCAACAATGTGTTCTTCTCACATGCTGTGACTCATGTTACACTGTAAAATAAATGCTTGTGCACTCAGGAGGCCAGGAAAGAGCAGCGATTTATGGCTGCCTCGCCGTCATCAAAGTGGTGAAACTGCAAGTGCTCCAACCTAAAAGGCTGTAAAGTGGTTTGATAATGTGCAAGTGCTGCTGGAGGTTTGATTTCTTTCAGTTTGCTTTCCCTTATTCATGCACCTTGACAGTAGGTGAAGCTGTGCCAATAATTTCTGCTTTGCTCCAACCAACAAGCTGTTGCGGTGCCACTGTCTTTGAAAAGGAACCATAGTGTGCAGGACTGCTCAATGCATGGAATTAATTCAATGATTTTTGTAGGTGCAGTTGAATTAAATTATGTAATTGTGGGCTTAAACTGTGAACAGACTTGTTGTTGGCTACACACCCTGGCACGTAGCTGAAACAGACTCTGTCAAACTCCACCTGACCTGCTGTGAGCTGCAAGTCCTGCGCATCCTCAGAGTCCTGCACCTGTAAGGACGAGGTGGGAGGAACAACACGGGAACATACAAGAGAAATTCAGTTCTTGCCCAAACTGTGGGGATAACGCAGAGATAGCAAATAAAATTCAAATAAAATCATTATTATCTTCTTTAGCATTTTCACCGTATTACTCCTCATGCAGGGATGGAGGTAATCAATATGTTACTTTATTCTATTTATTTTACTATAAATACATATATTTTTATTATATTATTATTACTATTTTACCTCACTGCCATTTTAAATAATCTCCATTACAAAGTAAATTGCATGATCTCCTTTATGAAAACAGTGAAGAGGTCAAGATGAAATGTCAAAGGTATTAAGGAGCACTGAGGACAGAAATGGACACTCACTATGTAAATGTATACCTAAAAGAATGTGAACTTAAATCACATTCAGTTGAGGGTGAAATTGAACATGAAGAAGGGATCCAACAAACCAACAACTTTGTTATTCAGTAAAACATTGTTGTACCTGTACAGGTAAATTAATTACCTGCAGCCACTGACCTTCACATTTACTGTATCTGTGGTAATAACCCGTAGTTACGCTGCTGTCGGTTCACTGGGTTAGTTAATGGTGTCACCCTGGACGTCTCCAGCAGCTCGCTGCATTTTCATACTTAAGCTTCAACTACACCCAGAGCAGAGGCACTGTCATTAAATCAAGGTCTTTTACCAGAGTCACATTTCACCACAGTAACAGTGCTTTTACTTGAGTAAAACTAATTTGACTTTCTTTACATCTCTACTCTTCATGCACAAAATTCCAGACGAATCTCCTCCAACCACGTTCTGTTTTTTTCCTTTCTCACGTTCCCTCTTCATCTTTCACGTTTCCTTTCCTCCTTGCTTAAATCTTCATCCCTTCATCTGCGCACAGAACGATTATGCAAAGCAATCAGTTCTCAGAACATGAAAAGGAAAGCCTGATTGCAGTTTGATGATTTATCACCATAAGTCGTTGCAGTTCCTCTCTCCTTCCAGACCTCCACCCTCTTCCACCCTCCTCCTCCCTGACTCCCCTCGTCTGCAGCTTCCCAAGCCAAAGAAAAGGACCGCTGTGTTTTTAAGGTGCTCTAATGCTTTTGTCTACATTCATGTGGCTGTTTACCATATCAAGGGCCTGTGAATGTAGGAGCCTTTAGTGAGGCAGCCAGAGGACGCCTTTTCCCACCGAAAAACACACACAAAGGCAGACACACACACACACACACACACAGACATACACTCAGACTATGTGTTTGCACAAAAATACACACAAAGTCGCACACAAACACTTGTTGACCTCCTAATCTGCTGACCTCTGACTGTGTGAATGTGTCTCCGAGCAGACTGACTCTTAACACCATGAGATTTGAGTTTTTATCCACCTGCATAATTATTAGAATCAACTTTATACCTGTAAGTTTTAACTGATTATTCTGCAGTTAGTGTCTTGTATATTATTACATTTTCTTTTAGTCAAAAGTTTTGATTTTAAAGTTTAAATCTGGAGGGAGGGGTCTAAACAGCCTGTCTACATAGAGAAACAAAGCAGTTTATTAACAGTGACTGTGGAGGTCAAACATGGTCCAATATGCATAAAACCACATTAAAATAAACCCCTGAACCATTTATAACTTACCTCTTTCTGCTCCGTCAACAGTGCCAGCATGTTCTCCATGTCAACAAATGCGCTCTGAATGAGCCTGCAGACACACACACGAACAATAAATGTTAATAGATGCAGCAATAGCAGCAACAGCAGCAGTGCTAGAACCGGAAACGGTCGTACTAGCTTTAATAGCAGAATAGTACAGGAGAGGATTAAGACCAAATCAAAATTCAGACTACATCCAGCAAATTTTTGTAACTGAGTTCATGACATACTGTACAGAAGCAACACAACAGAAGAGGATCAGTGATCGGCCCCATGTCCCGAGCGATCACCTCACCTGTAGTAGGTACCAAACCAGTTCAGAGGTGTGTACAGCTGGATGATGTAGGTTCCAAACAGAACATAGTCCCCAACCTGCAGGAGAAGGAAAAGCTTAACTGTAGTGAGTTTAAACCCTTTACGACACGCAGCTGATCACGAATGAGCGAATTATGTGAGCAAATAGCTGCAAAAGTTCTGAAACCTACTTTTGTTTTAATTCAGATCACTGTTGTTTTCACGTAGAGATTAAGGGACATGAAATCTACTTTCATTCAGTATTGTAAGGTCATATCCATATCACCAGTGCACTGGTCGTTAATGTTGACAGTGCATCAATGAGGTCATGTCCAGGTGAGTTCGCTGTGTAATATCAGAACAGCTACAGCACTGGTTTTGTTGGTTGCATGCGTATCATCTGATTTATTTATTTTATGGAGATCTGTACTGACACCTGAAATTGTCCTTCAGAGACCAGGTAGGCGCACAGCAGGGATCCAGCCAGCAGTCCCGATCCTATGATGATGTTCTGGGTTTGATTCAGCAGAGCGAGGGATGCTGAACTCTTCCATTCACACTGCTGTGCAAACAAAGCCAGTAAACAGCCAAATAAGTCTGAAGAAACTGTCTTTGAGAAGGAGGTATGAGTTGTCTGTCTGCTGGTAGCTGATTATTAGTACAGGATTGTGTTACTTTTAATGTGATGGAAACAAAGGCTCACTTGAAATTTCAAAATGGCTTCATCAAAGCAGCGCACCTCATAATGCTCAGCATTGAAATATTTTACCTGTGAAAAGAAACATGAAAACGTCCTGATACACCTGCTCAGAGCAGCAGTGTTGTTCCTCCGTAAAATGAACAATGTGGATTCACTCTTTCATTTTTCACGTGTGAAACGAACAGTAACGGTGCAGTGATCTCTTCTACCGTCTCAAAGTTGAGCAGTGAGTCTACAGCTCTGGACTTGGCATTGTTGTCTTGCTTGTTCATCTCTCTCCGGTATTTTGTTCTCCACTCTGTGATGAGGATGGTGCAGGCTGCAAACAAAAGCTGCATTTGAGTGTTCATACATGTAAGTGTAATATCTGACGAAAGCTATTACGCTGCTATGATTTATCTCAGCATAAAATGAGATGGGAAAGAATAACTAAAATTAATAACAATTATTAAAACTTCATTAATCACTTTGAAAAACACACTGACTCACTGAGATAGAGCAGCATGCAGGTGAAAACTATGAGTCCAAACCAGACACTGAAGTAGGACATGAAGTAGACGATGGCGATGATGATATCACAGATGGTGGGAAGGATACTGAACAGGATGTAACTAAAGACAAAAACAGCCACATGTTACGACTGCAGCTGAACCCAAGTGGATTTCATATCATGCTCTGTTGCTGGAGCCAGGGCATCTGAACGGAGGCTATAACTCTCCACCCACCAGCTGTCTCCTGTCCTACCTCAACAGGTTGTTGATGGAGGAGGTGCCCCGGTCGACGCTCCTCAGCACGTCCCCCGTGCGTCGCTCCAGGTGCCAGCGTAGAGACAGACCATGCAGGTGGGAAAACAAACGTACCTCAAGTGTGGAGGCAGAGAGGGAGCAAAGAGATATTTCCAGTCATGTGACACAGACCACTGAGGTCAAGTCCAGTGTGAACGGGTTAAACTGGTTTTTAAAGTCTCTGGCTGATATTTTTATACATGACCCAAATGAACCAGAGTTATCCTTTAATTACAAAACAAAAAAGTGGAAAATACAATTTATAAGTTAGACTCTAAAAGACATTCTGTAAATGGTACCTGAACGCATCGGCTAGTGAACTGCTGAACTTTGATCCACAGAAACTGACGAAGGTTGCTGATGAAACCAGAGGTACCTACAAGGATCGATGGTCGTGGTTGGAGAGCGTCGCAGGAGGAGCAGAGACAACATGAGAGACGTGAAAGATGAAATGAAAGATGCAGGAAGAAAGACTCGGGTAAGAAAGCTGAATGAGGGAGTAAAACAGGTGTAACCGCTTGTATGCTGTCGCCTCCTGCGTACCTGCGCCGCCTCCTTGTAGGAACTTGAGCAGTGTGTAGATACAGACGGTGGTTATCAGTGAAGTCCAGTCACCTCTTGCAGAAAGTTCGTTCACTGCACACACACAAAACAAAACATGAGTGAACACAACACTTTTTCATTTTGATTAAGCATTTTTGTTTGTTGTAAGTGGTGTGTGCCTGACACCATCTATCTTTTAGCTCCGTTTTTGGTCTCCACCATCTCCTGAGAGAAATATCTGGTTATCTAGCTGCTCCATGTTCCACTGAGCAGGAAATGCTTTGTGGGGCTACAGAGGTTTATCTCTTTGTGTGGCTGAAAAAGTAAAGTTGTGGGTCACACAGCTAAATATTAATAATGCCTCCACAGTATTTTAACCACACACACACACACACACACACACACACACACACACACACACACACACACACACTCATTACCATTTTGTACAAGTGCTGGGAATCAGGCTGAAATAAATAAAGACACATAAAGGAAAAACAGAACATAAGAACGATAAACAGATAGAAAATAATATTTAGAAACGATGGAGAGAAATGAATAAAGAAATTTGTGTCTTCTACATTCTTTAACTTTCCAGTGTGTGTTTACAGCGGGGGGTATTTTCAGCCCATTGGCATCAGGTCCTGGAGTTGGAGGGTGGGAGGTGGGGTCGGACCATAGAGACAAAACGTCCGTTGTACCGGTGTGTTAACTCTACGAAAAGGCCACTAATGCCGGCTAAGCATGACTGGCAGGAGGGGTGACCTCCCACAAAACCCTCCACACACACACACAAATATACACGAATAACAAACCCCTCCCGCACCCACCAAAACCTCTTCCACGCCTTCCTCATCACACAAAGCTGCCTCATTCTCGCAGCATTGGCTCAGACTTTCATGTTGCTCCAAAAGCCAAATGGCCAGTTTTCTCAAAAGAAAAGTAGCTGAAGACAAACTGAGCGCTGACTTCCTCTGAAGTGGAGACTTCTGGGTTGTTGCCTTGTGTGGATGCAGTCCTGCATACAAAATAGGATACAGAGGACTTTGGCAAATGATGACATCCTCTGATGTTTCGTGCCAGAACTCATCTTTCGTATGTGACGAGTTAGGACTCCACCTTTAAACCAGTCCTGAGATCCCATCCCACACTGCTGACCCGTATTATAACACATGGTGATGTGAGTTATGTATGCAGTGGGTAAAGACTTTTACTGTTATATTCAACTATATCCGACTCTTTGATATCAGTATTATTTATAACCATTCCAGTCATTATCAAATTCAAGTGAATTCTTGTTTCAGGTGTTTTGTCTTTGGGTCATGCAAAATTCCAGTTGATTTTTGACTGTCTCTCTTTTGCTACTAGGCACAGGTCCAAGGGTCTGAGAGGTCACAGGCTCCATCAGAACTGTTTATATTTATTGTTTGAAAAAGATTAGTTAAAAATAACAACAAATATATATAAAATGATCAAAAAGAGAAGTAGAAAAACCACAAAAAACATGAACAAGGAGCTAAACTAGCTATGCAAAAGAGATGCAAAACAACCAGAAATGCCTAAAACCAGATACAATACAACTAAAAATGGACACAAAGTGAAAAACAGATGCAAAACAACCAAAAACAGACACAGAATGACTAAAACAGACACCAAAAACTGTACAAAATGTCCACAAATACATATATACGTATATATATACATATATATATATATATACGTATATATACATATAGGTCATATAGGTCACTGGGGTTCTTGGTTTGGGCTTTGAATGTCAGACAAGACACCCTGAGGCAAGTGTGAC
>JAUBNQ010000013.1:3120999-3141006 GCA_032353495.1 Ctenopoma kingsleyae
AAGTGGTTTATTTTATTATGAATTACAATCAGTGTTTTCTTGTTTTATCAAACTGTATAGTGAATATTTCATGTTACTTTCTTAATAAATCAATTAATTTTTTGGTTTATAAAATTCAAAGATAATGAAACATTCCATAATTTTAGTTTAAACCATATGTTACTAAATGTTCTCTGTTTAATACTGTACATGGGCTCTGGTCTGGTCATTGTCCACTCATTGACCAATCAGTATCAGGCATAAAAACAGACAGACACACACTGTGGGAACTTTGAGCACCAGGTTTTACACAAATACTTTTCTGCTTTGTATTTGAGCACAGAATTTATTCACACAGCCTCAGTTGTTTTTACAAATAAAAACCTTTTATAAAATTCACAGAGATTGATTTACAATGTCAAACGTTGGTGTTATTGTGACTATTACTTTACAAGCTCGAAATATCTGGGAGCCCACAGAAACAGACTTTATGACCACATACATGTATGGTCATGGGTTTACTTATTTACTTGCGACCTGTGCTGTGTAGAATAAAAGTTTGAATTTAAAGCATTCTTGGGGGGACACTCAGTGAACCTCCATGTTGATGTGATGTTACATCTTGTTTGTTCAGACTGTTTTCGAGTGTGATGGCCTGTGGAGTGAACATCTTCTCTGCTTGTTTTGGCATGTGGTGATGTGCCGCGTTGGCCACGGTGGAGGAGTTCACACAAGTCGTGTTTGGGGTGAGAAGGACCTGTGATGATTTTTCCTGCCTGTGTCCTGCTCAACATCAGCGATCGTTTCTGCAGTCCTGAAGGTTTCCCTTGCTTACACACTATTGATTATGGAGAGAGGGATCACTGTGGAGGCGCTCCACCCGAAGTCCACTCTCAAATCCACAGTTTGTTGCGTTCAACCTCTCATCTGTATGCAGACTTGTGACTTGCACAAAACTGTGGACCTCGAAGAGTTCGACAGACGAAACCCCAGAGCAGCCAAGGAGCAGTTAGGTCTGAGGCTGTGTTTACAACAATCATCCTGAGGCTAAAAGTAGCTCATCGCTGGCAGAGAAGAACTCCTAAAAATAAACGCTTGCTTTTAGATGTTTCCAGTCTGAGAGTAATCACAAA
This sequence comes from Ctenopoma kingsleyae, assembly GCA_032353495.1. Taxonomy (NCBI): domain Eukaryota; kingdom Metazoa; phylum Chordata; class Actinopteri; order Anabantiformes; family Anabantidae; genus Ctenopoma; species Ctenopoma kingsleyae. The sequence goes on from JAUBNQ010000013.1 coordinate 3,122,112, forward strand.
CAATTTTAACTAAGACTTTTTCACAGTCGGCTGCCGTAGCTAATGCACTTGGATGGCGGTGAGGTAATAAACCACCAAATCAAAACAATCCAATAGCAATGTAAATTATGGTTTGCACGATTTTGGAAGAATCTATGTGCAGCAATGATAAACATGAAATATATTTTAAAAATCAAAAGGTTTCTGTTTCTAACGGCAACTGCTGAACTGGAGGCTGTTTTATAAATCATCATTTCAGAAAGGCCGGTGAACAAGATGTCGAATGTGGACCTGCATGCATTAGTAGCCCAGGTGTGGCGTCCAGATTTCGTCTGTGATTCCTGTGATTTAACTACGACACTGTCTGAAACTCACCCGACACGAAGGCGACTTTCTCCTTTAATACAGGAAGAACATCAGATGCCTTGACGCCGTCGCTCCTGAACGACCCTGGAGAGAGTCAGAGAGACAGGAACAGTTAGTCGGGGGAGTTTTCAGCTTTTAGCATTAATCCTATTATCAGATTAACATTCCTTTGAAAAAGGAAACACACCCACACACAGAAATCTAGTCTTTTTGTTATTTTGTCTGTAGCATAGTGTGATACTGTCACTGGTGCTATAACAAGTTAACAAGTTTTCTAACAGCTCAGCAGCAACAGCACAGTATACAGTGAAATAAGAACCACTTCCTTTCAACCTTTCATCTTTTGTAATATTCATATCCTTATGAGTTCAGTCCCCTGCTCTTGTTCTCTTTCTTTCCCTCTCAGTTCATCTGCTCATCCGTCTGTCATGTTATGAAATCTCTCTCTCTCTCGTTTGTTCTACTGCTCTCTCCATCGCCTCACCTCTCTCCCTCTCTTAGCACAAAGCAAGCCCAAATGTCCATGTCCTGCTGTGTGTGTGTGTGTGTGTGTGTGAGTGTGATACACTGTCCTGGCTGCAAAACACACACACACACACACACACACACACACACACACACACAAACACACACGCACACACAAATTCCAAGAACATTCCACAGTGAGAACGCTAAATCAGCAAAATCTATCTGAGGACATGGAGAGAGAAAGCGAGAGAGACACTGAAAACATGCCTCTATACTAAAAGTCAGTTCCATGTTTAAAACCACTGGCACAAACTAAAACCTGTTATATGTTCATAGAATAAAACATATTATACATGAATATTTATTAATAAATCAGTCATTTTCAGTGTGATACATATATATGAGAATTTGTCAATATTCTATGTTTCACTGACAAATTTCAAATTTCAAATGAAGAAGAAGAAAGAAGAAAGTTTTTTATTGTCATTGATTACATTTGCATGTTACAACGAAATTTGACTTCTGCATTTAACCCATCCCCCTGGGGGGAGTAGTGGGCAGCCTACCAGGCCGCCTAAACGCACTCACTGTAACAGTCATACTGTGCTTTTTGTGTCACATATATACTTTTGTGAAGTTGGGCGCTCGTGTTACACAGAGGCCCAAAGCTCGAGCTCGTGTTTAGCGGTTAGTTTAGCCCACAGGAAGACCAATCGGAACAGTGGAATGGGGGCGACATAAAGAGGCATTATAACAAGAGCACTTGCACATTTTCACATTAATTTGTGACACATTACCAATTGGTTGCTCAGTTGCTCAGTGCCAGTGTTGGCTCTTGTAACTGTATGTCAATGGTTTACAGAAACAGCACTGATTAAAAACTGGTGGTTTAACTTATAGTACAGAGATAGATGGTATCCACGCTAATGTTTATGAGCACTTTACATGTGCATAACCAATCAATGCTTGCTGTGTGGTCTTATCACACAATAATGTGCATAAAGGTATTTGTCAGTGTTAAAAAAAAACGTTTCAGCAGTAAAGATCAATATTGCATCATTAATAACAGTAATAATAATGATGATTATACATAATGCTTTTTTAATCCCACAAGGATAGCCCCCTTAAATGAGACACGGGTTCGGGGTTCAGTGTGTTGTCTTTAACATGTGGCCAGGAATCAGGGGGAACCACCAAGCCTGAGGTTTGTGATTTCCACCTGTTCTGCTTCCAGCCTTGTTAGTAAAGGTACAATATAGTTTCTGCTTCAAAATGTCACGTATTGTTACATGCTCACAAACAAGAACAGGTGTAATGTCTCCAAGGATGAAATATTAACATTTAAAATCCCCATAAAGAAAAAAGTGTTGGTTCTGTGTTCTTGGTTTGTGCTGAATTTTCTCATCCCAGGTGTTTTATATTTGGCGAAAACACATTTTCCAGAAGCTTGGCGTCAGAGAAAGTCATGTCATTTCCACTGATTAGCATTTTTATTGGTTCCTCACAACAACATTTGCATAAATGATTAAAATTTGCTACTTGTTATAACGAACGTAAATATTGTACCAACACGGCCGACATCTCAAACACTGATGCAGATACTGAATGTCTTAAAATGCTAAATCTGCCCACAAGCAGTACCTTCCACTTTCACAGCGTCGCAGTAAGCTCTGCTGCAATCAGAAAATCTTCTGATTCCACAGCGTTTCCCCCATGATGGAGACACAGCTGGCTGGTCGGAGACCGGAGCTGAAGCCGGTCCAGAACAGACGCATCTGCATTTTTACGTCTTTACATCAAAATTTTAATGATTGAATAGGAAAACAGTTTGCGTTCCAGGGAATGAAGGAAAGAACAGGGAGAAGAGCACATCTGCTGCCAACATCCACAGCTTTTTGTCCAAAAGCGTAAAACACGCAGCGGAGGAAGCTTGTGTGCGTGATCGGGCGAGTGAGTGGGTGAATCTCGTTTGTCCATTAATGTTGACAGGAAACAGCTTTTGTCATTTCAGCACAGAGGAAGCTGTCAGTCATCTGTCTGAACACACACACACACACACACACTTTATGATAATAATGCAAAAACCCGACAATAAATGTGTGATCGTCAAGATCATTGTTTTTGTTGGTGTTGATTCAACTTTGTGGTCATTTTGGAAGCAGATGGTGGAGACGTCTTCTGCTGCTACAGTTGGAGGTGGTTCAGATATTTCATTCACCTCCTTTATATGAACTGAATCAAACTGAGGGACTATTTATTTGCATAGCAAATGTTAAGTCAACACAAGGTGCTGTGCATGAGAAAAAATATAAGTCACAGTCACACACCTGCACAAAGGTAGAGAACAGACTTTCATCCATTTCCTGAGTAGTTCTTAAAACAGTATAACCACTGTGTAACTGCAGCTTTAACCTTAACCAGACACCCGGTCTAGGATTAGTTAACAACCCAGCAACTGCAATAAAGAAGAAACATCAGAGAGAAAGAGAGTGAAAGGCAAAGGGCTGAAGAGAGAATACTCTGGTCCTAACAGGTGGACAGCGGGCGGTACGGTCACCCCCACACAGAATCCTGACTCTTTAACTGTGACTCACTCTGCTCTGAGGTCGAGTCCTCAAATCCTGCAACTACAAGTTTGTAGCACTGTATGTCTGCTGAGTGTAGCCTGTAAGACAAATGTATGAAAGTATTATCAGCAGTGGTCTCACTTTGTACTTCATTTGTTTTAGGTTAAAAGCTGCAGTGGGCCTGTGTTTCTACAACAGCTGCGTCTGCATGGTCTGCATCCGCTCACAACAGCCCCCCTAGATAGTCAGACTGAATTCTTTTCCACTATTGTCATTTTTCTTTCTTGACACTGTGCTGGTGTAGCAAGTTTCACATCCATATACTTTCTCATTCCACACAAAGGCTAAAGTAGTGGTTTGATGGTTTTAATGCAGATCAAACAAATACACCGATTTCAGTGTAATGTCAATCTATGTGATGGCGCTTCTGTCAAAGTAGCAGCTGTTCGTTGAGTAAATCTTTCCTCTGTTATCAAATGTCTGCTCTCTAACATAAAAAAAAAATCTATATCCCAACAAAAATGGCATTTCTTTAATTTTGTGCCTCTCGTTGCATCAAAACGTGAATAAACACCAAAATAAGACCCACGCGTCGCCTCCGATGGCTCCCACAGGGAAACACAGAGAAAGTACAAACTGAAAGAACATGTTGACTCTGCTTTCATCTCTCTGCTGTCGACTCTGTCCGTGGTCAAAGTATCCAAACATATTTGAAAGATTTAAAACTAAATCCAGTTTGGGACTGAAGCTTTAAAAGGCATGTTTTGTTCTTATTCTGGCCCGTCTCTCTCCACGGTCATCTCTTTCTCTTTCTCTCTCACACACACACACACACACACCTTTGATCCAACATGTGTTTTCTTCGTCAGACTAATCCGCCACATACACACCCATGCAGTGCACAACGTGTGTGTTGTACAGTAGCAGTGATTACAGCAGCATATGGCTGCTAAACACACAAGACTAAATAACCTGGGGGCACTGAATTGACTTGACACATGCTCATACACGGAGCGGGAGGACTGATCTCAGTGCCAAACAAGTCGTGTCCTCACACCGAGGAAAACCTGAGAGATTGAACCGTCTTCATATTTGCTGCCACACTGAACACAACAATTTACCCTCATGTGTGTGTGCGTGTGTGTGCCCGTACACTGAAGCTGACATCATCCAGAAACCACACAAACATCTGCTAACCATTGGTACACTGTAAGAAGACTTCGATGTGCACGTGTGTGTTTTGTGTTTGTGTGTGTCTGTTGAGTGAACTTCCTACCATCCACACCACAGAGAGATTTCATTCCACCGGCAATTATCAAACCAAGTCTGCTTCCAGCTACAGCATTAAAAGGCCAGAGGTACGAGTGAGATCAGTAATATCACTGAGGTCATGCAACTGTTTGCTTTACACCATCTCACCTCGTTCTGTTTTCTATACCCTGTTATAATTACTGTGCAACAAGCTACGTAATTATTCCATAACCTCAGTGAAATATGACATATTTTTACTGTGTGTAGCAAGATGCAACGAGGTGTTTGGATTGTGGATGTATATTAAGCTGGATGTGACCTGAGTTCTGACTTACTCCTAAATGTGGTTAGGTTTAGGCAAGAACTGCTCTTTGGTTAAGCTTAGAGAAGGTAATGTGCTTTGGTGAAATCTTTCTCTAACCCTAACCAAGTGCTCTGAGTGGCTAAACTGAACCATAAACCACTGCACTAAAATGAATGTTGCACCGAATGATCAGATACTTTGGTGGAAGCAGCCTTCATTTAATAGTTCTCCCACAACTTTACCCCCTTTTTGGAAGCTACCTGAATTAGAATACTTACACTTTTACCCTCCCGTAACAAAAACAGAGAAAAGAGGATAACATTTAAGAACCTTTGAATAAAAATTTATGAAAAATATTCCCTGTTTTTAATCCTGGTTGAACTTGTCATTCTGCAGCAGCTTGTTAGCATTAAACACAGAGTGAATAAACTTCTAATAACCATGACTGAATGAGCGACTGCCCTGAAAAACCTTTTTTTTCTGTGTGTGAGCTCATTTACATGCTAGCAAGGTCGAAAGTAATGAATTCAAATTAAGGATGCTTCAGTCAACACATAGAGCAAGACGTGCTGGAGTCAGGGAAGGTCACAGTCTGAAAACTCAGCTATGTCAGACTTTGTTCACACAGACTTTCACAAAAAAAAAAAAATATATATATATATAAGTCTTCAAGTAAAAAGCATAATTTAAAAAGGGATATAAAACATTAACAAAATGTTAAATGCTATGAGTTGAAACATTAAATCTAGAGGAAACACACTGGATGCTAAAAACAGAGAAGGGACAGTAGAGGTTAGAGATTTAGCCCAGACTCTAAATACAGACACAGTATCACACCAGAGCAGCATTAAGCCCGTTCCTAATAGTGTGTCAACATGCTAAATGTTTTAAATGGTTACTGAGAATATGAGAATATAACAAGATAAATATGTTTGAGGGAACTTTGAAGAGGTTGCCAGTTTGTGAGGTTGTGAAGATGATGCCTTTTTTAGGATGGAGTTGTCTGTCTGCTCACATTAACTTAAATGTCATCAAATAAAGCTACACTAGAAATAAAGTCTTAATTATTAAAAAAAAAGCTCTAATTCACTGTTCAGAAAATCCAAATGTCACCCTGATAAGATGCAGACATCTGCAGGCTTTGAAGACAGAGCTTTTACTCTCCATTCAGAGGTTTCAAACACTGTTTCAAAGAGTGATCCTCTCTGATGGAAAAAGAGTTATAGTGTTCTTCCTGGAGGTTATTATGTTCCTGTCTGTCTTGTGCAGTCATATTCGAAGTCATCTCCTGACTTTCTGATTCTCTTCTCAGATAACGTAGAACAATAACTAAGGATAAAAATGGGTTTTTACCCAGATATGTGAACTTCAATAACTGCTATGAAAATACTAGAAGAGAGTTTATGTGCTGAAGAAGCACTGGAGAGTAGTGACTAGTCAAATACTGTGCACGGTGGTCTGTGAACATTTGTGAACCCTTTGGAATTTTCTCTGTTTCTGCATAAATGTCATAAAATTAAAAAAATGGAAATTATTTAAATAAATGACACAAAAAAATACACTCGCACAGGTGTGAGTCTGCTCAAAGTCTGATCTTGACACTACAGGTTTTTAGAATCTTACCCTCGCCAGGAGTGGTCGACCAACACAGATCACACAGCGAGTAAAGCATGTAATATCCCTGGAGGTCACGGGGAACCCCAGGGTAACATCTAAGAAGCTAAAGTCCTCTCCTGCAGTGGTTAATATCAGCGGTTTAGTCCACCATCGGGACAACGCTGAACAACAATGCTCTGCGTGGCTCTGAGTTGCAGGGAGGAAGCCACTACTCTCCAAAAAGAACACTGCTGACCAACTACGGTTTGCTCAAGGTCATGTGACTAAGACAGAAGGCTCAGAAAAATAGATCCTGACCGTAATCTTATACAAATGGTGCGAAAGGACCTGAAGCAGGCAGTTTGTGCACGGAAGCCGACCGACATCCCTGAGTTGAAGCTTTGCTGTGAGGACAAATGAGCTGAAATCTGTTCAGGCTGATGTGCAGTTACAGGAAATGTTTAGTAGAAGTTAACTAAATGAATAAAAAAAACCTTGAAAGTATTCTGATGTCACACAGTCACAATCTGCCACGTGTGTGATTCATTGTGTCTATACGTCCACTCTTGTGACAAACTACAGGGGTAAGGTCACAATATGCTCGGCCGCTCACGCACGCAGAGCGACGGAGCTGGTGTTCAGTGTTTCCACACATGTAGATGTTAAAGGTCCACACGCGGTCCTGCTGGAACCATTAACACTGCTGCCCCCCCTCCCCCTCCGACATGTAAACACGTGAACTGATAGAGACAGCACACAGGAGCCAAATGATGACCCAGCCTTACAGGAAGCACTGCTGGCGTCATTGAAATGTACCCATAATGCACTGCCTGTGAGATAAGCTTCCAGTTTTAGGTTCTGTTCACGTACTGTAACACCACCTCTTTTCTCCAGACTGTGAAGGTGACACTGACGATGCTCAGACAGCCAACAGACGTCAGACCAGGTATTACTACCACAGCATGACTTACTGCACATTCTGGTGATTTATCTAAGAACAGAGGCTTATTTCCCAGATCAGCACGAGAGCAGCCAAGATGCACGGGAGCCAAATGTATCTGAGAGAGTGTGTGTGCGTGTGTGTGTGTGAGAGTGTGTGTTTGCTCTGAATGGTGATTTTGAATAACGATCAAACAAGCGCGGTTTAACAGATTTATGCAAAACCAAACTGTCATATGTGTGTGTGACTGTGAGAATCCATAACAGTCACACACACACACACACACACACACACACACACACACACACACACACACACAGGTCACGTGTGTTACTAAGCGTCTTAAGAGGGCAACAGGTGAGGCTGTCTGCACCCTAGCAACAGCTGCCTCGACAACCAGCTGCTGGACCCTGTGCGTTACCACGGAGACATGGACTGGTGTACATCATATTTAATGCTGCTCACCTTACATGTTACAAACATCTGAAGTCACACCGTTCAGTATTCGTAGACTGATAGCTGTGGACGCTTATATTGATTCACCGTCAACTGATCAGTCATTATACGTTCACCGATCAATGACGGACGTCGGTGCGTGTTTCAACCATCGCATCAAAGCAACACTTGTCATCCAATCCCATCAGCATGTGTGAACCATCAGGGTTAGACTTCTTCAGCTGTTTGTATCTATCACTACATTTGTGTCTGAGTCTTTGCTTTTCTTTTACACGTACATTAATACGTACACAAATACACGTTCCCAGAAAAATGTTCCCGGAGCCCGTTGTCGTGTGTCAGACATCTACGAGTTGTCAACAGTTGTTAACATTCTTATGTGGTTTCAAGTAAGTAAAATTACCCAGTATTGACAAAAGATTACAGGAAATTACATTATTACATTACTTTTATCCTACGTCACTGATATAATAGTACCTCGCCCGTTAACTAAAACTCCAGAAGCTGAACAAGTCGCTCACTAATTTCAGGGCTGGAGGTTCAGTCTGGAGCCACCTGTCCATACTGCATGTGTCCTTGGGTAAGACACTGTACTCCCAGTTGCTCCCAGTGGATCAGACCAGCTATCACTGGAGTGTTTCTATTTAAGCACAGTCCATTTATCATTTACCACTAACTTTCAAAACAGCAGGAATATGTGAGCTAGTAAAACCCTTAGTAATGTGTAATGTGATTACCAAGAGAGCTGTCCAATCAAAAAGCAATAAATAATGTAAGCGTAGAGTCACGGCAGGAAAATGGAAGAAGAGGCACAGTATGTGAAACACAATGACAATGTACTCCAGTGTATGAAAGTATACATATACTGCCATCATCAGATTTGTTTTTTAATGTTGGAAGGATACTCTTCCCAGTCCGGCTTGAACAGATGTTTCTCCATAAATGTCCAATAAAGCTGAAACGTCCTCATCTTTCCATTCAGCCCCGTCCCTGTCGTTGCTTCCCTCTGTGTTTATTTTTACCCGACTGTGATGTGCCAACACGGCCCGATGGCAATATGCACATGAGCACAGAGGTGAAATGCTAAAAATGCTGACCGCTTTGACAGCTGTCGCACTTTCAGATGTTGGATATGAATAAGGTCTAGGAGAGGTCAGGATTTGGACCAGTTCGACATGTAATGTGAACATAGCTTTGGACTGGACACATGTCAACTTTACCTCTACATGCTATCAGGAAAGCCCAGGAAAAAGCTGAATAAAAGTGCATAAAAGTACAGCACATACCTTTGACCTTGGACACACCTTGTTTGTTGACTAGTCTGTAAGCTCTTCCTACACTAAAAAAAAGACAGGTAACACCTAATTGGACAAAAATCCAATTAACAGAAGTCTGTTAAGTTTAATTTAAATAGTTAGAACGTAAATATTTTAAGTTGCTCGAACTATTTAGTTGGATAAACGTAACTGAGTTAAGTTCAACTTACTTAAGTCGATTAGGTGTTACCTGTTGTTCTTTTTTTCCAGTGTAAAGTGGCAAAAGGAATTGCAATTGTATGTTTTTTTGCACGAATTGGTCATAAAATGTGATCTGATCTTCCCCAAAGTTACAAATATAAACAAACACAATATTTCTAGGTTCATACAACAAAAACAGTCATGATCTTTCATGTCCATATTGAACTTTATTTAACTGGTGGTGGAAAAAGTAAGTGAAACAATAGGCAGCATTCACTTGTTCACTACTTATGAATGAATCAAAATGACAGCTGATGTGATGTCTACACGTACCTCAAAACTGTAATATAAAGCTTGAGACAATAGCAATGGCTGAATTCCATCAAGTCCAGCTTGTGGCAGCAGTCAGTGGTTGTCTAATGTCAACATAATGTTTTAAATTAACTTTTTTTCAGTACAGCTTCACCTCAAATGACAGTGTCTCACTGAATATGAATATTTCATTTCTGTCTCATTATTTTAACACACTTCCTGCATATATTCTTTAACAGTGCAGGGTGAGTAGAGTATGTTTCCTATCTGAATTTCACACACAGACACACACACGCACACACACTTTAATGGCTTCGGCTCCAGTTTCCCATGCAGAGGAAAACCACCTCCATCACTCTCCCAACACAAACCACACATTGCTCTCTCACTCTCTGTCTCTCGCAGCAACCACACACTCAAACTCTCTCTCTCACACACACACACACACACACACACACACACACACACACACACACACAGACACACAGAAAGAGAGAGCTTGTAATAGTTAAGTGCTTGCCAGGCACCACACTCCGTTCACAACACACACAGACAGAGCAGATGATGTATTCTCCATAGGGAGGCTTCTTCTTATAAAGAGACAGTTGCTTGAAAAAAACAAAACAAAAAAAAAACAAAACCAATGCAGTTATCAGAGATAACTGTCTCTGTATGTCTCTGAATATCTACGGCTCCCTCTCACTTTAACAACTTCTTTCTCATTTCTGGATACTGTGAGACTCTCCCTCCTGTTTCCACTGTGATAACAACAAGCTTTTCCTCCTATTAAAGACTCAAGGCTGCTGCACGCGCGCACACACACACACTCACACACACACACACACGAGCGCACGCGATTGGCTGAAGGCCATAAGAACAAAAATACTTTCACCTATTACGGAAACTGAGGAAGACCTTGAACATTTCTATGTGCTTGCTCGTACACATACATGTTGACCGTATGTGCGTTTCTCTCTTTTGCTCGTCCGTCAGCACCATCTGACTCATTCCCGCAGGAGCCAATCAAATGAGAGCTTTGGTTTTGGGGGGGGTGATGACATCATCTGAGTTGCGTTCCTACCACATGGAGAGATGCCATCTGGAGAGAGCTGACTCGGCACAACACACCCGAGCGCAGCAGAAGCCCTTTAGTATTGTAGCCTGGGATCAAACAGTCCTGGTCTGAGTGAAAGCAGACTGGAGGAAAAACGCAGTAAGGTGATTCCAACTTGATGGTCTGAAGGGTCGGTTGAGCCAAACTATGGAAAAGGTGATTTTCTCCCTTACCTCCAGTGGTATGTTGCAGACGGAGGTGAAGGGAATTTGATCCCTAGTGCTTACAGTGTTGTGTAACTGTACACATGCCTCTGCAGAAACAGTGACATTTCAGGGGCGGATCTACAGGGGGGCAAAAGGGGGCCAATGATGGGCAGCTGTATGGTACTGTGTAAAATAAAATAAAGTCCATAAGCTTATTCTTTTTTTTTTTCATTTTCTAAGCTTATGGTCTTATAAAATGACTTAACGATTAACTGTGATTAAAAACAGCACTGCACTGATGACGAAGAAAATCTACTTTTTTTATTTGGGTGAACTGATCCTCAAAAAACTATTGATTATAACCAACTAGAGGAAAACCACACTGAGAGTCCTTTTACGCATCTGATTGGCCAATGTATTCAGTACCAGTAGACAAAACATATTTTCTGTATATTAGTAATAAGTCTACCTTATCACACTGTTTACTCTGGCTGCATTCTTCCGTTCAAACAGAAATAAATACGCCAATAAGGCAATAAATTAGAAAGGCTGTCACAGTCACCTAGCACGACATCAGATAAGTTAGCCTGCAGTACAAGCCAAACATGACATGACCTCGTTTGACCGGCCATTCCTCTGGTCAGGAGCCACTGAATGTCATGCATTCATGAAAATCAAACAACTGCTTGTTTCATAAGCAATGAGAAGTAATGAGAACAACACAAAGCGCATATGTGCTTCTGCTAACAAGCCTGTGTGCTAACAACAATTGGAGCAGTTTATTAAGTTACTTAAGCTGTATTTGACTTCAATTTTTTGTTTTAATTTGAAATGACTGATTTTGTAGGTTATGTATTTTGTGTATTTAAATTTTACAGCAGCCTACTTTTATTTGAGAAGCAACAAATAAACAATGAACTAGAAACCACTGAGTTCCTCATTTGAAAGATGTCAAATCAGTTGTATTATCCTAAGTCCTATCATTAAAAACTATGGAAAATACTTAAAAAAAAAAAAAAGGTTTTACTTTTTGTGATTCCAAATTGAAATGAAAACCAGAAAAAGAGAAGTATTGCTGCAGATGACTGGGAGACATTGCAGTGCACATTGAGCGTCTGTTCTTAAGCATAGTTCTGTTTTATATCACAGCAGCCTATATACTACAGCTTTAGCCATAATGTGTGAAATATACCACTCACTATGGTTTATAACTTAATTTGACAGCAGCAAACTGGAACTGCTCACTCTTTAAGACAGCCAACCAAAACTTCAGAAGCAGGACTGCTGATTTTTTAGGTGGTTAAATGGTCACAGTGCACGTGAAACGACAACAAACTGAGCCAGGAGCGACCAATTTGGGCCGAATTCATACAGCCTTCCTAATCATTTATGGATTATTAATTTAAGTCCAGTTTACTTGCAAAAAGTTTAGTCAAAGTTCACAGACTCTGGGGAAAAGAAGATCATAATAACGCTGCGTGTGTGAAATTTCTGTGTGAAAGTCTTTTGCACATAGGAAATAACCTGCTGGACTGCTCGGGCCTTTTTGCCTGTTAACACAGAGCCACCCCCTCGTCACATACCATCCTGAAATATCCATCTGAGGTACGCTGATGCACACACTTGTTTATCCTGCTGGGACGCTTACACACACATGAACATGATTAAGCAGAGAGGTCAGAGGTCAAGAGGAAGCCGGAGGTGCCTTCCTCGAGGAAAGAGAGCCAGAGACGAAGAGGGACCAAATGTTATAACATGGAACACGTGTTTCGGCTATCAGATGAAACTCTCTCCCTTTCTCTCTCTCTATACGGATCAGCTTTCAGTCTCCAGACAGCAGCTGTCTGTAGAGAGGAAAAACTTAGACTGAGTCGTCAGACATGGAATGTGTGAGTGTGCATATGTGTGAAGTGCCTGGTGACAGTAAGGTACTTAGAGGTGCCACATTCACTGTGATGTCCAACACACGTCTAATCTGTGATATACATCATAAACAGCATTGCATGAACAATTTACATCTTTGATTATACCGAACTGGAATCTGTTATGATCATAATTGCTCTGACTCATTAATGGATGACAGCGTGGAGCACCAGCCCTACAGTGGGAATTGTCCATGTATCAAAGCGAGAGGGTTTGCTAAGTTTAGATGACTGCCAGAGATTTCCAGCCCTTATGGTTGACTCATCAGCTGAACAATACGACTTGCGGGGAACAGAATGTGCCACATTATGCAAAATCAAAGATACAAAAATGTGCAGATGACAACTTCAAAAAGGAGTCAGCTACAAATCCCAGAGAGCAATGTGGTAAAAAAAACCGCCAAGCTTCACAATCTGTGGCTGCACGACTCATCCGGGGTTCATGTAATATGGGCTCTGCCATAATTACAAGTCTCAGACCTCTAACTAGTTTCAACACACAAGTTGTGATTCAAATTCTGAAATTAGACACGGATGTCCCACATCAGCTGGATAGAGTATGATGTGTGTTCAAATACACCAGGTAGGGTCGGTTTAACAGTCTGAGAGGCAGCCATGTCCAGGTCCAAATCCAGAAACAGGTAACAGGCAACAACAAGTCCAGAAAGTCACAACACTAAAGGAACAGGTCACTCAGGAACGACTGGAACGCTGGCAAACCTGGCAGGGAACGCTGTCATGGGAATACAGTGCAGGGGAGTGAGTGGGTGGAGCGGGGACGGCCAGGTGGAAGTCAGGGACAGAACAAAGGAATTGTGAGGGCTAATTAAGTAGAGAGGCAGCCAAAATGAGAAGGCTGAGAATGAATGTGACCAGGGTTAAGAACTATCTAATAGAACCACTAATCCTCTGGTTCATGTGCGATTTCCCTGCAAAGTGAGTCACAGACGCCGGGATTTTCTCCTAAAATTGATATTAAACAGAGTATTGTTTTCAATGCACTGGATAAAGGCAAAATCAGAGCCTTCCCAGGTTGGTTGGTGCTGACTGGGGGTGAGGAGTTTGTGGGTTGGCTGCCCCAGTCTCAGTACTTCTCCTCAGCGTGGCCGCTCCAAGTTACGCGTTGAGTTTCACTGGTCTCGAGAAATTCAGATTTTTCATTTCAGCTAAAAAGATGTGTTCACAACTACAGCACTACACTACAACCCAAACTCTTGATGAGTGGTGTAACACCATACTAATTAAAGCCTGTCACAACCACCACAAGGACAAAATTAACGTCTCCAAATACTGTGATACAGCACTGAACATGAAAAACGCACTGTGCAGTACTACTACTACTAAAAATCTGCAAGTAAAAATACACTGTAATGTGTTGTGATATCCAACAGTTTTATTGGAATTTCTGCTGTGGATGCAGGTTTTGGATTTTGCTTTGAGTCATTCAGTCCAAAGTGCAGCTGGTAGCCAGGCCACTATACTGACGTAGCAGTCCTGGTGGCTAAGTTCAGCTATCTGTTAAAGTTCTTCTGTTAACATAGCAAAGTCATGAATTTGATGTCTGATAACGCGTGGACTATTTGTGGAGACGCTGAACTGCATCAGACAGAACCAAATGCTAAGATGATCCTAACAGTGCATGTCGGCTGTCGGCTTCCAGGGCTGAGATTCAGATGGGAGACAACAAGCCAGTAAGATAAGATGAGGCAATGGGTTGAATTTGGCACATCACCCAAGCCTACCTGTCAGCAGGCGAGATGAACACATGCTGCCTTTGTCTCTGTAATGGGGTTTTATAATCTATGAATAATGAGCATCTCTGGAAGAGGAACAGTGAGCCTGAATTCTCAGATCCTGGATGTGAAGCACAAAAGATTAGATGATAATTGTAGCCTGAACTGAGGAATATTAAGGATTAATGTTTCCACTCTCAGTCTCTCTGTTCTATTAATACTCTACAGTAAGCCAGGTTCTGCTCGCTCAATTACAGCCCGACACAAACGCTCCTCTGCGAGTGCGTGCAGCCTCTTCTGAGGATGAATGAGCTGGAATCAGTGTTTGGTTCAAACAAATGCAGATAAAATTAGTGTCAAGAAGAAGGTGGACACTACCGAGCAGCAGGGGGAGGATGAAGAAAGAAAAAACACACAAAAAGAATTAATTTAAAAAAAAAAAAAAAAAAGAGTATTGTGAATCAGTCTCAGCTGCTTCATTCATAATGTGCATGCAAAGAATGAAGAGAACTTTGAAAATGAATGAAACTGTACATGCGCAGACACACAAATACAAACTGTGAGCATGAGTCTCCTACAAAGACATACTTGTGTTAATAGTGGAGTATTTTCCACACGCACACACACACACACACACACACACACACACACAAGCGCCCACTCACTCACTCGGGCCAAACCACAGCACAGTAAATCTTTAAGGTTTTAAGGTTTAAGTTTTGAGCTGAACCGAAGTTAAACCAGCTCGTTTCTAAACGTCAGAGCAATAAAACCAGGTTTTCAACCTGCCAGCGAGCTTATCAGTCAGTAAAACAGTCCACCTGATAACCAGTCAGTTCACTCGTCAGCCCACTGGTCATTTGGACTGTCTCTTAATTTAAAGGTACAGTTCAGACTTTTTAACTACAGAAGTATTCCCTACAGAAGAAGTTCCCTCGGTGCTGGCACAATAAAAACGCATGTGCATGTGCACCCCACACATAAAGATATCAGATCTAACATAACAAATGAGCATTAGGGCCTGTAATGTTAATGTAACCAGAGTATTGTGACGTGCCTGTCACTTAGCTTCAGAAATACCCTCATATTTCCAACATCAGAATCATGGATGGGATGGGGGCTGACAGCTGAGTACAACATGACAGAAGACTGGGTCTAAAAATATGTGTCGTCATCTCCATATTTAAATGACACGTCTCTTGGCTGTTTTAGCGACTTTGGCAGCTTATTTTGAATCCTCTTGGTATTTAAATTATTAAATTATAAATATTCTTAATGACAACCTTTCTCTGCTGCTGTTGGTGATGGGGGAGGCTATTTAAACCCAACAGTCCCACTTGAGGAGCACTAGGCGACAGTCGAGAGGAAAAACTCCCTTTAATGGAAGAAACCTCCAGCAGAACCAGACTCGGGGTGGGCGTCCATCTGCCTCAACCGGTTGGGATGAGTGGAAAGGAAAGAATAGTAGGCAGCAAAAGCACAACAACAACAACAGAACATGTGGTTTTTCTGAACCTGTCAGCCCAGGTACTGATGTCCCGCTTAATAAAAGCAGCATTACGATGAACTGGGAACAGACATACCAGGATTCTCCTCAAATCCTCTGGATTTATGAGACATGCAAGTGGAAATTTGACAGTAAATTAGAAACTCAGTGTTGTGGAATATGCAGCAGTACTCTCTGGAGACGGGGTAGATTTGCTTATTTGCTGCGGATTGCACAACTGTTTTCACAGATTTTATTTATTGCCCACAACTGTGATCATACAACCAATAAAACATAGAGCGAGATAGACTCTACACACATGGCTCTAGTTTTGTGACACAAAAAAAATTTGTCCAGTACTGGTTTTGTATCAGTTAACCAGTACATACACAGAACTAGTCAGACAAGAAATCCCCTTCACTTCACGCTTTTATCCGTTGACAGCACATTTGACTAAGAACACATACTTTTCCTAAACCACACACACACACACTCAGTAGTTTCCTTGTTTGCTAAGAGAAGCCAATAAAATGTTTTACTGCTGTGTAGTATAGGACAAGGGGCTAATTACTAACTGCAGTAAACTAATGAACAGCACTGATGTTAGAACATGGAGGGAGCAGTAAACCAAACCAAAACTAAACTCACACACTCATTAGTTACAACCCTGGTAAAAAACAATAAGACTGAAACAAAAAGCTGTACGATCATTTAAAGTTATTCCTCTTTAACGTCACTTCAGAGTGTTAACGAGGGAGATGGTGGTGCAGATGATGAGCTTCTCTAAACATAAAAAACATAGACATAGACAGTTCTTACCAATTTAACTTAACAGAGCTTACGTATTGCTGACAAACACACCTGACAAGTTGTGTTTTTTTTAAATTCTACCAACTAATGAATCAAGCGAAAGTCGCTTCAGCAGTAAACCATCGAATCAGGTGACGTGTTACTGTTACTGAGACAAAGGACCAGTGTGCGAGTCTGACTGTCTCAGGATCCTTATCTGCTCACCGACAGCTCAGCGAGCCGCAGGGGAGCCACACACTTGAACGAAGGTTGGTGAGTAATTACTCACGGTCAAGGATACTGGTGATGATCTCCAAGGAAGCCCTATTAAGTCTGTGTGTGTGTGTCAAGCGTGGACCACAGGGACGTCTGGGTAACAAAAATCTACTACTCTCAGCTACTGACTATAGCACAGCATTTTTATGGATCGGTGAAGTATGACCTTCTCTGCTTGTTAAGTGATGACGTGTCACCCGGGTGTTAATCCTGTTTCCAGGTCGGTCAGCGCCTTGATTCATTCTTCTCAGTCTAATGCGCAGCCGCTTCGTTTTCTCCGTTGTTTCGCTTCATCTGAATCTAAAAACCGCAGGTCAACGAGAAAAAGAAATTAACGGCGAACTTGGGCTGCCGCGGTGCCTCATTAGCTGGCTAGTTAGCATAAACGTGACACATTTATACATAGGTTGATAGAAGTCATGCTAAAAAAGTGGAAGCTACTAAGAACAAGTTAGACATAAACACTGGATTTCATTTGTACAACAATCGCTGTACGTTGAAATTCACTAAAGTTTCCCGTCCCGTGGATGCCAGCTAACGCTAGCTAGCTGCTAACTGTTGCTAGCTAGCTGACTGTTTTGTCTTTTTTATTGGAAGTGGAGTAAAAACAGATATCATATTGTACATTCATGAGAATTTAACCATAAACTGTACTGTAAACAGTATTAACATTTTCCCCACAAGCAAAATAGCTTTGCAGGCATTTGCATTTTTCATCAGATCATTAGATGTCAGCTAATGTTAGCCTAGTTTAACATTACAAGCTATTATATAAATCCTGTTGCTGGTTGTTTTTAGAATAATTTTGAATTAATAGAAGAATTTAGTCCTTTATTCTCTCTCAGTGATGTCTCACTGAAAAAACATGGGGACGGTTCATCATTTTATGTCCACGGTAGAGATACGAGTACAGGTCTGCAGGAGTTTACTTTCACCTATTCAGACGTCGATTTTAAGATTTCCGAAGAGAGTAAATTACCAAGTGTAAACACAATCTTTGGGCTCTGTATGAATAAAACCTCTCAGCGGACGCAGCGAGGCTGTTACAGTATAATATGCGTATTCAAATGTGGCATGCTGAGTTGTTTTTCTGTACTGACGCGTACAGGACAGACAGTTATTTAAAATGCGTCCTGAGCGTACTGTCTGTTCCTCCGTGTGTTAAAACGGTTCATTAGAAAACCCTTTAACATGAGGTTAGAGGGCTCATGCTGGTCCTCTCAGACAAATCTCAAATCTCAGACAAATATTATTATAGGGAATAACATAGGTTGGATGTCATATAAAAAAAAAAACGATTCTGACATTGAAAGTACATTTTTTTTAATAGTATCACAGTATAATTAAATTCTTTATCTCCAACCGTCTGACAATCCTCTGCTTTTAACAGCTCTGTGCTGCCCTGTCAATCAGGATAAAAGCTTCCTGTGTCTGTCTCACTCACACACACACACACGCACACAAAGAGAAAGGCAAACACCTGCCCACAGCAGTTAATAACATCAAGGTCTATTAGATAGCACCACTAATCAGCTAGTAACACACACACTCACATACGTCTGTGAAATGTCTTTGTGATCGATTATAGCCAAAACGGATGCTCATTACTCTAACACACACACACACACGCACACGCACCATATGGCTGCAGCTGTCCAAGGACTAGAAAGCTTTTAAGAAGGGGGGGGGGGGGGGGCAAAAGGGGGGGGGGGGGAAATCCTTTTTTTTTTTTT
>JAUBNQ010000013.1:3141016-3151734 GCA_032353495.1 Ctenopoma kingsleyae
CCCCCCCCCCCCCCCCCCCCAAAAGGAGGAGGAGTGGAAATCCTTTCTTTGTATTTATCTATTTAACACTCTTTCTCGCTCTTTCCCTCTCTCTCTCTCTCTCTCTCTCTCTCTGGTTTGTCCCCTGGTGGGTAATGAGGACTAATCCACTTAAGCCGGCTCTTTCTCCCTCTCTCTGTTCCTGTCTGTCACCCCAACATCCCACACACACACACACACATATAAAAACAATTCACTCCTCACACCCATCTGCCACCGTTCTGGACACTGGGTGTGTGAGTGGGAGACAAAGAGAAGAAACGGAGGGAGGGAATCCCTGCCTCCCCCCTCAGCAGCAGCATCTTATTGTTCCCGGTGACAGCAGGAGCGAGAGACCATATCTCTCTCCTTCTCTCTGTCACTCTCTCTCTCTCTCTCACACACACACACACACACGCACAAACACTCGTCAATAATAGATGCATGGCTCCTCCCTCCACGTTTCCTCACCATGGATACATCTCAGTTGTGACATTTATTTTTTTTATTTTTTTGGTTTGAGTTAGCCCCCTCCTGATGATGCGAGGAGAGATTCTGAATCCTCACTGGAAGCCACGTCCCTTTCTGCTGAGGGCAGCACAACTTGAGAAGCAGTCAGTCAGAGTTTAGTTACAGCTGAGGTCAAAATTATTAGCCCTCCTGTGCTTTCTTTACTCCCAATTTTGTGTGATTTCATAAGGGGGGGGGGCTAATAATTTTGGCCTCAACTGTACCTGGTGACTTTTGCTGATTGGGAGTCTTTACTTACTTCTACACACAGAATAACAAGTTCATGGTTCACACACATGACGCACACAGAGGCAGCAACGCTTTTTCAGACGTACTAATCCGCTACCATTAACGGCATGGTGAATCTGAGGACAAATGACATGTGCTCATGTGGAATCAGCTCAGACTGACCAGCTGCAGTGTCCAATCAGCACTAGTTTTCCAACAAAGGTACTAGTTTTATCGAGACGCGCCCCTCCCTCCTCGCTCCTCAAAAGCTGAGGGATGGCCTTAACTAATAATACTGTAAAAACCTCAAACAATTCAAACAGCTGTGTGATCAAATCACTGTCCACTAACCCCAACCGGTCGAGGCAGATGACCGCCCACCCTGAGCTGCTCAGGTGGGATTGTTGAACTAAGAAATATTACCTGCCTGCCTGCACACAAATTGTCACAGCTCAGTCCAATTAACCGCTGTTAATGCCCAGCAATGATATAAAAAAAACACACATCAATGAGCCACATCCCTCCACTGGCTGACATGTTCCTCCACTTCCATAAATATGAATCATCACCTGCGTCTGGCTCATTCTCTCCACTCTCACAGTGTCATTCTCAGCTGTGGCAGCGTGCTCAACAAAACCCACCGTGCGCTGCTCTGCACTGAACAGCAGGCCGACGCCATCGAGCGGAAGTATTAGCAGCTTAGTATTAGCATTATTTTGTCCCGTTAGTGACAGTGTGATCTTATTAATCTTCATTTAAACAACAGCAACTCAGTAATTGATTTAAATGACACCTCTGATGAGACGCGAGGCTGTCCACAGTACAGCTGGTGTTTCTCCATGTGCAATCAGAAATACGCCGCCACCGCCGCACACTCACTCACTCAAACACCTCCCTCTGTGTCTCTCTCTCTTGCTTATATTGCAGGTTAATCTGGCTGTAAGCCTGGAGGAAGAAGTGTGTGTGTGTGTGTATCTGATTCAGAGTGAATGAATGGATTACTGGTCATTCATCCGTGTAATGCTTATGTTCGCAAACCACTTAAACTTACACACACACACACACACACACACACACGTGTGCACATTCTCTCTCTCCGCCACTTCTGCTCACAGGCCAACAAAGTCATTTTTTAAATGTGCTGCTGCAAATGCACAGAGACACTGTGTAAATTCAACCATCATTCCTTTAATTACAGTATTTCTTTTGGTGAAAGTAATCAGTTTTAGTACAGATGAGGTCTGTTAAATAGGCTAAAAGTTGGTTTTCAGGGTGAACTGAGGCCTCAGGATGTAACTGAACCACAGTAAATACAATTTCTTCGTCGTCGTGACGGAATTCATCGTTCCTGCATCAGTTACTTCCTCTCAGTCGCAGAAAGCAGCTGAGTCAGTTTCTGCTGCATCATGATCACAGTAACCTCCACACACTGGACAGAGTTTAAATGTGAGGAAAGACAGAGCACTAGGCATCGCTTCAGTCCTCAGCGCCCAGATAGCCTGAGCTGAGGTATCGCAGTTGGTGTAGGAAGAGAAAAAGGTGGATTGTGTATGCAGGATTGTGCGATTGTAGCTCTGGATAACTGCACACACATCTGGACGAAACCCCGGTTTCAGTCAGGCTGCTGCACTCAGCTGGAAATAGATGGATAGAAGGATGAAAAGAGATGGAGGGAGGGAGAGGGAAGCTCAAACTCTTACTACCATTTTTTTTTTTGCAGGAAAGTGGGTTTCAGCTGCCAACTGATGATCCAATAAGCACTTTGAAGCAGGCTGAAGGTATGAGGGTGAAATGAAGTTTCCCCTCAGCGTGAAATCCTCAGTTATGACCGTCAGCAACAGTCTGCAACCAAAATCAGCCAGAGATGGGATTTGATAACATCCACGTCTGAATCTCCTCCTACTCTTTTCTGTTTGTTTGTGTGGTGGCGAACGAAGAAACCGAAGCGTCAGTATTTCTTTTTTTGCCACTGGGGGCGAAGCTTGTTGTCGTACTACACGTCACAGAATCTGACCACAATTCAGGCAAGTTGCGTAAACTAACGCTAACACTTACGCACAGAGCTGTTGAACATCACTACAGAGTTGCTGAATTGCGAGCAACCTCCCGCAAATACTGCATTTTGCATGTTTGCACATGACTACGGTGTCAGAGGGAGAGAGGAGGACGCAAAGATTCAATAAGAGGTTCTTTGGTACCAAGGAACCGTTACTAATGGATTTCAGCTGATTATCTGACAGCATCGACTCTAATCACCTGTTCATGCACGCAGCCAATGTTTGCTTCCCTCCTCACTGCTGGAATTCGAAGAACACGCTCACTCTCACACTCAGTCTCACTATTGAAGCCAAACAGCGGCAGAATGAAGAGAAGCACACGAGATAAAATGAAATCTGCAAATCAAAAAGCTGCATTTAGCTCAAAGCTGTTGGTGCCTCTGTGTTTCAGTCATGATGTCTGTTGGTGTGAGTGTATAGTCTTAATCTCCCAGCATGCCCGGGCGGGCGGGGAGCCGCTGCGCTTCACCTGTTTCCAACATGACGCCGACCAGAGTGACATCACTAACTATCCTGACAGAAGGAGAAGATACTGAGTGAATGAGAAAATCGTGCTGTGTGACGATGCGGCAACAGCAGCAGCTATTGACAGACAGCTGGCGTCGGTTGTCTGATAAACACTCTGACACTGCCCTCTGATTGCATGCGTCTAGGTATGAATGTGTGTGTGTGTTACTTCCTGTTTCCGTCTGATAATTTAGGATCCTATTTATAAACCGCTGATTAGCATAACATTGAGCAACCGCGCCGCCTTCGCTTTCCTGTGAGTGCACGTCTCTAATGTGTCGGCAAGATGACGTGTACTTACATATATTCTAATACTTTATGCCTTTGTGCTATTGCTTTCTTAAAATGAGTGAATTGTGCGTGTCTATTTCCCCGTTTAACAATATTCAATCTTCATGTATTAAAACCATAAACTTGAGTTTTCAGCTTCATGCAAGAAAGGAAGCTTTAAATTTGACTGGAGCATTAGAAGTTTATATAAATTGTGAAAATATGGGAGACTTTTTGATAATAGTGTAATAATAATGTGATTTAAGTGTCAGGACAGATGAGGTCAAGTCAGACTCGCATTACTTCTCCCTTCTGGTTTAGCTGGTGTCGACAGTCGTGTGTGTGTGTGTGTGTGTGGCGCTGAACGATGCTAAATTGTTGTTTTCTGACACAGTCGCTGAGGTTATGTCTCATTTTTAGGACTGGAAATGCCCATGTCGATATTCTGTGTCTGAGCACAGGAACTAATAATAAAAAAAGAGCAAATGGTGTGCTGAGAGCAAGAATAATTTAATAATCCAGTTGATCAGGTTTCACTGCAGAGTCACAGCTCAGCTGAAACTGAGCTCACTCTCATGAAGCTCTCTCTTGTCCGGCTCCCTCAGTCCTCGTTACCCTGTCACTCCATCCACTATTTCATCCAAATTGAGCATTTTCCCTCCATTTGTTGTTCTTCTCTACACAGACTGCAGAGTAAAGTGAATCAAAAGGAGACATAAAACGCGCAGGGTCTCGTCTGCACAGGCCTCTTCATACCTCTAACAGTGTGAAAACCATTTAAAGAACTACAGGTGATAAGTAACTGAGTGCATTTTCTCACATACTGTACTTATGAACAATTTCTGAGGTACTTGTACTACTGTTTTGTTTTACTTTTACTCCACTACAAATAAAAGGAAAGTGTTGTACTTCATGTCATACAGTAATTTTCACCTTTGAGAATTTCTCCAGCACATCTGGACTCGACTTCAACATTTATGTTAACAGCAGAATTACATTTTAGAGGTTGTACTTTATTACTTTTACTTGAGTAGGAAACTTAAAGGGTACTTTGGAGTATTTTTCTGGGCATCTACATGCATTTATGACTTGTTACTTGAGTACTGAGTTTCTGTACTTAAACTAAAATGTTAATCAACCTTCTTAATATCGTGAAGGTTTTAACTTCACGTAGCCTGGGCTGGAGTGAAACCATCATGAGGAACAAGAAATGCTCAATGTGGACGTGCACTGAGTCGCTGATGCTAAAGTAACGGAGGCTCAAACTGTACCATAAATACTTCAGCTCTGTAGATTCATTTATCATTATTATTAGTCAGAGACAACTGTCTCATGATTTCTTTGCTGTTAAATATCACTTTTGCTGCATCCTGTTAGGGAATCTAAAAATACAAAACTGTGCAGCACAAGCATGAAGCACCAAGGAGAGAAATCGGCATGAGTCTCACATGTGCGTCCTGTCTCATTACTAAGTCTGACCGCGCTCTGGATACACTGAATTCAGCTTTGCAAAAAGCAGCTCTCCACAAGGGAGAATCCATCACGACAGCACGGGGGGAGATGCTGACTGCGTCGCGAAGTAGAGCAAAGAGCAAAGTTGATTTCATTTTCTGAGCCGGTGTCAGAAGCCTGGAGAAGATTTATGATTAACAGACTGGTATCAGCATTGGCAGATGCTCAATAATGTGAAATTGGTTTCAGGAATGAAGATGTGGTACGGAGCCGTCTCTAATTTCCTCTGTTCTGGAGTCAAACAGACAGTCGGCTGAGTGAGGGAGACCCCTCCCTGCTTCGCTCTCACAGCTTTGCAGACACGCTGGTGGATTTGGCGTGTGCGCCTTTAGCTTTTGTTGTTTGTTTTTTTTATTGTTGACAAAAAGAATCATATTGTGCTCTCAGACAACAAAGAGAACAGAGAGAAATATGTCTGTTTAATGAAAACACTGTTGTGTGTGTCTGAGCCAGCGCTGTGTTGCGCAACGTCTTCATACATACGTCACAGCAGGTGAGAATACGAAAAGTGAAGTCGAACGCGCTGTGAATTTAAAGTCTCGCTGCACACACAGCGTTTTTATGCAGCCTCCAATAGCTCCATGCATTAAAGGGCAACTTCACAGATTTGCATCCCTGTGGTTCTAGTTTGGGGAGTATGTGCATGGGTTTAAACTTCCCTCTGACTTCAAGAAATAAAAATCTCTCTCTCTCTCTCCCAGTGATGTCACCAGGAGGAGTTTTTCTTAACCAATAGGGTAATACAGGGAAAACATCCATTCATCACTGCCTACATACGCAACAATAACTCTGCTGATAACCCCAGCAGCCACACAAATTGTGTAGGGACTTCCTGAATCCTCACTGACTCTTCCAGACAACTCCAGACTTCCTTTCCTATCTAGATTTTAAAAAGGTGGCAACAGGAAATGACGTCGTCACTGAAATGAGGAGAAGGTTTAATTTATTTTTCATTGTTACCATCTAGAATTTTATGCAGCCAAGATCATCACCGCGTCATTACTTACAAATACTAGTAGTTTTACGAGCGCGTTTGATTGGGTAACTGAGTAAGTCACAGCCAACCTGTGGCAAATATTAAATGTGTGACTTGTTCTTCAAGCAAAGATTCTGAATATTTGCTTAAGTTGTTGCTCGATCTTTTGTCTTTTATATTTTCATGAAATGAAACATTTGGGGGATTTTAACTAAATAATGCACTTTTCTCTGTTCTGTACACACAACATCTGTTTCCTGTCTGTCCACGTTTTTCTGTCTCCGATGATACACGACGCTGCTGTTTTATAAAATCCACTGAGGCTTTGGGCTAAATAAATAAAACGTGATTTACTTAATGAACATAGTCATTCATTTATAATACAAATTGTTAGTTGCAGCCTGACACTAAACACAGTAAATACTACAGAACCCATGAGTCTTTGCAGCTTTTACTGTTCACTATGTCCGTACTAATCACATACTGAAATAACAGTTACCCAGCGTTCGGCTTGATAACTTCCGTGCTCTCCGGTACTTGACTTCCCTCCTCCGGTTGTTTTACCTTTGACCACAGCTTTTCTTTTCTTTTTGTTTGCACTGATGAGTCAACCAGAGGATTTCCATGTCCATCTGCTGGAAATGCTCCAGCTCACAGTCGTCTCAGATTATGGGAAAGACAAAGAGAAGAAGATCACACGTAGACTCACGGAAACAGTGTTTCCCAGCGTGCACTTGACTCAGGAACGCATTGAAGTGAAGGAGGGACAGGGAGAGTCAGGGTGTGTCCCCCCCTCCAGCACCGCCGCACACTGTAACTGGGGGTCTCTCCTACCTGAATTCATACGACCCTGAGATGACACAACATCACCCTGTTTGAACTCGTGTGCGTTATTGAGCCTTAATTTGCAAACACAGACACAAACTCACAAACTCCAGCAAATCCTCCGTAAAACAGACGATGATTAAACAAACTGCAAACTCATAATCTGTTGTTTGTGCATTTTTAAAGCAAACACACTGTAAGAAATGCAACTTGCAATTATTCATCTGTCTGATATGGTTAAAAGAAATATGAAAAAAGTTCCCAGAGTGCAACTAACAGAGCAGAGGTCAAAGATATTCAACGTACAATCACAATGGCGAAACTGGATGTTTGGTGTTTTTTGACTGAGAAACAGCTTAAATCCGTTGTCAGAGTAGCTGCTGATTAATATTCTGTTGTTCGGCTGATGGCTGACTCATCAGTTAATGGACTAATTGTTCAGATACTGCAACAGTAGTAAAGATGAGATGTGCTCTCAGCTTCGGTGAGGAAGGTTTCTGGGCTGTTGGTCGCACAAAATGAGCAGTTTAAAGACGACAATATGAAAGTGCAATGTTAATGGCCTTAATAGATGACTCACTGATGGGAACAACTGACAGTCTGATAGTACAACTGTCAGACACACACTCGCATCACCGAAACACACACACACACACACACACACATAAAAGCCTCATCGTGACATCACATTCACACACTTTCTCTCACTGTCAAACCATTTCACATCAGTTTAGCAGGATAATCAGTCAGATTCAGATTTTTCTTTCCTCTGAATGCAATAATTGCAGTACCACACACACACACACACACACACACACACACACACACTGTGACATGCCCAGCCTCCTGCACAAGGCTCCAGCATTAATCCTCATTCAGATGCATAAAGAACAGATTTCTGGAGAATTTCTGCAGCTGATTTGATGCGATTCCTGACACACACAGACACACAGACACACACAGGGGCGCAGCAACACAATGACAGTGTAAATGCATGTAGAAAAGCCCTCACATATCTGCACTGAGAGCTGAATAAATCTCATTTTCAGTGACTCCTCATCTCGCAGCGCGCACAGCCTCTCCGCTGGTTCCCTGCACATTTCTGCCGCTCTCCACTTGGTTTCATGCGCTTGTTCGGCGTCGTTCGCCGCGCTTAAGATGCTTTCGGCGGATTTTTGGAGCTTTGCGGCGGCTCTGCTCCTCGTACCTGTTTTGTAGAAGGCATCAGCGTCGGGGTCGCTGGGCGCCTCCTCGGCCGCTTCTGCAGGGTTCATGCCGGAATCCGGTTCAATACAATCCACCGACAAAAGAAAGACAAAAAGAGAAGAAGCCCTCCGGTCCTAAGAATCCTCACGTCTGTCCTCCTTACATGTTCTCCGCTAACCTCCCTCTCCCTCCATCCCCTGCTCCGGGTTCCTTTCTTTCTGTCGCCCTCTCGGTTTGTTTGCTGTTTCGGATCTGGCTTCGTTTCTCTCTATTGTTCCCGGTCCAACCTCCCTCTGCTGCTGTCTGCCAGGGTCTCTCCACCTCCCTCTCTCTCTCTCTCTCTCTCTCTCCCCCAGCACATCCCCTCCCTCTCCCACCGCCTCCCTCTATCGCTGTCTCTCTTTCAGTTCAATTCATTGGCTTTTATTAACAAGACATGATGGCATCTACAAATGACAAATGTCAAACAGAAAAATTAAAAATATATATTATTATTATTACTATACAAACCCAATGGGAGTTCATCCTCTGAGGAGCATGAATATGCTCTGCACATTTCGTAATCCATGTTTGCATGGATGAGTTGCTGAACTAAGGGATTAAAGTTTACTAGAAAGAGACAAAAAATACAAAACAGTTACGCAAAATGACTTAAATTAGCCACATAATTATCCCAGACACATCAAAAACAACAGCGAAGAGACGGAAGATGAGCAAATAGACATGAAAACAAGCACAAATGTAACAAAAAAGTACAAAGAAGAGATGGAAATGACAAAAATGAGACAAAAGAGACAAAAATACAAAATAAAAAAACCGCTGACTGCAAACAATGTGGAAGGTCTCATTGTCTGTTGTGTCTTATGTCTTATGTAGGAGGGGTGTTCGGGGTGATCTTCTCACAATCCGACCATGAATATAAAAAAGTATTTAAAAAGTAAAAGTGTTCATATATTCCTGCTACTGCTGACATCTCTTAATGTCATAATGTAAAACAGTTTTATGCCAACATCCAAAGGTATGTTGAACCACTGTACCTGCAGGTGTCAGAGGTCGTCTGCCAGGTCAGCGACACACTTTCAGGAACCTCTTTCCCAGCAAAGGTAGACACAGCAGCGGTCACGTATGTGTACTAGGTTTGTTTGGTCCAGGTCCAACCAGTACTTTACTACAGTACACCTCCACAACAACATATCACCACATCTGCTGACATGCGATACGTGTGGATATCAGTATTTTACCTCCATAACTGTACCAACATCACTTTCTTTTTCCTTGCATAAATCACGTCTGGACCAAAGTTGTGCATTTGTATAAATATCAGATACAGTCAGATGAGAAAATGTCTCGGGGGACACCAGTGATGGTAGGAACTGTCTGTTGCTCTGCTGGTATTATCAGACAGACTGGACTTTATGTGAGCATGCTGTACCATGGACGGTTCATCAGACAGAAAGCTGGGGCTGCAGAGATCAGGCGGCCTCTGAACCAGGACTTCTGTAGGTAAAAGATGCAACGTGACACAAAGAGACATAAATAACCAAGATGGCACAAATGAAGAGTTGAAAAGTTACCAGAGATACACACAACATGTACGTAAGGAGGCAAAACAATTATCCCGCACTCTGCACTTTGCATGGTCCATGAAACCCCACGAATCAACGAATGATCACAAACCTCAGCAGTTCTACTCTTTACTCGAGCTGTTCCTTTTTAGGTAAAGTCATGCATGACGTATGGCTCAGAACACACACCCTGCTGGTCTGAAGGTGAAGCTGTAGCAGAAATTCCTGCGTTGCAGTGCAGGAGGTGTGGTACGGGACGGCCGTTTGCTCTTCTTCTTCTTATTCCAGCTTCACTGTGTGGTACCAGACAGGAGGAGCTGCGTGCACAGAGGCACAGCGTGTCATCCAGACCTGGCCACGTTTCACTCCCTCTCACCCTTCATGCTTTTCCTGCCAGCCAGTCTGAGCCTGAACACATCACCTCATCAGCATGGAAGTCATGTGCAAGCTGCCTCAGTGTTTGTGTCCCACCACTGTGTGTTACTGCCACCTAGTGGTCGATACTGCGTATAACAGCTGGATCATTGTGAATTGTGAATTGTTAATAGAAAAAAAGAAGCAGGCTATCAAAACGTCTTTCTTTCCCAAACTGGGATTATTAATAAGGTGATAGGATCCAGGACTGTTGTTTCTCATCTCTCTGTGGTCACGTTCCGTGTGATTGTGCTTGTTTGCATCCGTTTGTGGTCTTTTTTTTTTGCATATTTCTGCTTGTCCTGTGTCTTTTTTTTAGTGGTTTAATCTCCTTACAGTTACATTTCTTCTTCTTATTAGTAGAAAACCACATTGTAGACTATGTAGCGTGCGGATGAAGTGTGTCGCTGCAGCTTAGAAAGTTACACAAAATGATTTCATTTTCCTTTCTGAACATTTATTACCGTATTGATTATTTGTAGTTGATCGAAAAATGAGTTTGTGCAACAGTGACATGAGTTTCGTCTGTGTATCACTTGATATGATTGAGAATCTGCTGGGCAATCATTTTGCATTGTTTTTGAACATGTAAAAGGAATTTATTTCAGTGTATGTATTTCTATATATGGA
>JAUBNQ010000013.1:3194707-3210762 GCA_032353495.1 Ctenopoma kingsleyae
AAACATATATGGACATCATAGCACTGCTAAAAAACTAATCTAGTGACCAACAATAGTGACCTAAAACTTTTGCACAGCACTGTAGATTTTTTACATAGTTTTAGTTGTTTTCTCTTTCAATGTTTGTCCAGACTTTATTTTATCAACTGAGTTTGTAGACACCGCGGAAAAAAAAAACAAAGGAAAAAACGTGTGACATTGATGTTACGGGCAGCAGACATGGAAATGGAGCATTAGCTGCACAGGAAAAACATTCAGACGTGAGACTTGGGACAGTGGGAGGTGTTTCAAGGGGAATCACAGCGAATGGTGAGCAGAGGGTTCGGGGGTCACCTACACCAATATATTGGGGGTCGTGACTCAGAAAGAACCACTGGCTTAACACACACTATGTAATCTTATATTTCGAGAAAGGGAAACGGAAACCCAGGCTGACAAATCAGTTTTTGTGGGATAGCACACAAACTTTTACATGAGACAGAAGAGCAAACTGGAAAAAAAAACTATGTTTACAACTTGCAAACATTCAAGTTGGACGCGTACATTGACAAACTGGCACTGACAGTATTAAACGTTTTGGAATTTGGAATTTAATATTCCTAGCTACGACTTAGATATTGACATAAACACTGTCCACAAATCGAAAACTGGTCATTAAGAAAAATCTGATAGGTCCCCAATGACACATCAGTCACAGGGATCTACCGAGCTGTAACCTGGAGCATAACTTGAACATGTAGGGCAAAAGTGACTAGCTCTATTTTGCTTTTCCATCTTTATATCTTGGGACAAGCAAGCACCCAACCTCTTCCTCCACAAATACTTAGAACTTGATTTAGTACTATTTCCTAGACATCTTATTACAAAAAACAAAGAGGAGGAAGAAAGAAAGAATGCAACATCAATAAATACAATTTATGTTTCTTTACTGGGAACACTGGAAATCCCCATGTCATATTTAGCAGTAATTATACACGCTTACAGAGAAGAGTCCACAGCCACCCTTAAGTTTTCTTCCAGTACTACCCACAGGGTAAGTTAATACCACAAGAGGCCCCATTTTCAGCATCAAACTGTAGCTTCCTATTTCAGAAAGGAAGCCATTATAGGATTGGTGAAATGCAGAGCAAGTTTTTGATCCAGGAAAACATCCCTGTCACTCAGGGAATGAGGCAGCATTTAAAGGATTTGACGTCTTTTCATCATGGAGTAATTAAGTGAAATCCAAAGAACTATGAGGGACCAGAGTTTTTCTACAAGCAACCCAGTCTAACTAAGCAGGAAAACAATGGTGGATAAAGAACACTGATTAAAAAACTGAAACTAAACCACAAAAACAAAATGTTAAAATGCTTCCCCGTAAGTTGCATCTACACTAAAGTATGAGCATACACAGTGAAACTAAAAAGAGAAAAAGGAAATGCTGTCACAGGTTGGAGGCCTGCCAGATTTAGAGAGAGTATAAAGCATGCCAGCAATGCATAGGGGAATATTATCTTGATTTGAAAACATTTAGTTCCAGTAGATCCTGTACAGAGATCTCAGTTCTCACGCAGATGTGCAGGAAAGGGCAGTGCTCGCAACAAATAATTCAATGAGCTGGATCACCCATTCCACAGGTTCATCCTCCCATCAGTCTTTTGATTAATGGACCCTTTTTTACTTCCATGACTTTAGTGGAAGGAAGCAGC
Organism: Ctenopoma kingsleyae; assembly: GCA_032353495.1. Lineage (NCBI taxonomy): Eukaryota > Metazoa > Chordata > Actinopteri > Anabantiformes > Anabantidae > Ctenopoma > Ctenopoma kingsleyae. The sequence continues at coordinate 3,196,399 of JAUBNQ010000013.1, forward strand.
CTCAATTTTTTTCCATGATAAGACAAGAGTGTCATGTAGGCATTTCAAGGAAAATAAGGAAAAGAGCGGCTTTGGATAGAAAACAGAGGATTTCAAAATCTTACTACACAACGGCAGAGTGTGGAATTTTTATACATTTCCCTTTACAAGTGAAGGGAAAGAGTATTTCTTCAGTTGCACCTGGTACCTTTCACTGAAAATGTATGTCATCTCTTGAGGACAGGGCATAAACACAGAGGGTAAAAACGAAACAACAGGCGGTCGTTTCAGGTGTGCCTCGTGTCTCATATCACTAAGATGTTCTTATCGGTCTGGAGGTATTCAGTCAAAGCTCCCTGAAGGAGAGGATCGTGTAAGGCAACAGTTTGAGGCATGCCTAAATTTGGCACAGAAAATTTAGCCAGAACTACTTGGATGTAATTGCTGTTGTTTGTAGCTGGAAAATAATATAAATGCTTTCAGTGTGTAAATATATGCAAATTCTAATCACACTAAAAGCCAACAACACTAATAATAACACTGAGAACCAATTTACTGTCATGGAAAAGAATCACTGTTTATATTTCCAAATTCCTTCCGAACCCTGAGAGATTTGAATCATGGTCTAAATAAATGAAATAATACATCTTCTGTGTTTCTGATTCTCCGACCAAACTGTGAGTGGGACGACAGCTGATTTTGGTTTGGCGCATAAACAAACAAAAGCATTTTTGGAAAACTCTAAATGTCACAGAAAACCTTGGTGGGCGAACTTAGCTCTGGCCTACAGGGAACAAGAAACAAAAATTAAGTTTGGGTATGAGGGGAGCTGTAGAGCTGTGGTTTAAAACTGGATAGACTGAGAACAAACCTTCTGGAGAATGGAAATTTGAAAAAATGAAAACATGATTAAATCTGTCTCCCAGCGGTTGTTTGCATTCTCACGATATATTGAAAGGCGAGTCGTGAATCAAGAGCCAGCAGGCAACTGCTGTCACCCCAGTGAGATGTCCTCTTAGCACATATTGTGATACTGACTTGACACTGAGGTTTTAAGGGCATGTAGGAGTAAAACATACAAAGAAAAAACAATCCCCATAATGAGCATCAGGATTCAACAACAAACAAGACAGGACTTCTCCATACTCATACTCTCACCTCCAAGGTGCCAAGTACCAAAACATTGTTGTTACTTCTTTATTCCCTCTGTTACACGTGTCATGTGTAAAGGATCTGTATCTGTACATACATGGCTCAGATATCCCAAATACCAAATTATATCGAATTACAGCATATGATACACTGTTACCACATCAGCAATGATTGCTAACAGGCTCTGGATGTTTTCAATGAACTTGGAAAGTTAGTCCATATTTTCCTCAAATTTCCAACAGCGTCACACAAATATGTCAGCAGCACTGAGCCACAAACCTTTCAAAATATCCAGTGACGCCTCATAAAGTCACGCTACGAGGCAAACAGTATGACTTGCTAAGAGACAGCTGCCATTCGGAGGCATATCAGGTCTTTAAATCTCACTCTCACCCCCTAAATCTACCTACGTTTGTTCTTTTGTCTAAAGTCTTTCATTTACCTAACAGTTTATGGGATCCGTATCGAAATTCTAGGCATGTCCCCACTTGAACACCTACTCCAGGTTTATGTTTTGACTGGGACAATCCAGTTCAGAGTCAACCTGGGCGATCTCATTGAGATAGACCGCAAAGACTCTATCATCTTATCTAACTCAATATGATTAAAACTAAGCCCGAGTTTCATTCATGCTTGTTGCTGCCGTGCGTATGTACAATTGTGTTTTAAACTTCACTCTATTTTATAACAAATGCAATATCAAAATCCATATCATGGCATGTACTTCTATCTGGTCAACTGAACCTGCTATACAAAGGTAACATGAGAGGTGGGAAGATACATTTTCCAACACTACATGCATCTCATTGCCTTTCCATATTACACATTTTGGTGTCTCTACACTTTGTTCTAGGGCACATTAAGCCGATGATTGGCTGTTGGGTTGCCAATGAGCATCAGTTGGCCAAGTTTGAGAGAGCCCATGCTGATTGGCTACTCAACTTAGTGAATAACTGCACAAGACCAAAGATTCTCAGTCATCCAGGTCATGGTTATTCCAAAAATGATGTTCAGTGGCAGCTAGAATTTAGATGAGGATCAGTTCAGAACTGATGAAGCCTTCTGGATGGATGGTGAAACGTCTTCAAAAACTTCCATTTACAACTTCTTATCAGATATATCCTCAATTAGAAATAGCTCTAATCTGTCTGTGGTCACCTTACAGTTTGTGTAGCTGCAGTCCTAGGTCTTACTATGCGTTCCCTTTTTGAATATTGAATACAGACTATTGCCACCATTTGGAAAGTGGTGCAAAACCCTGTGCATGCCCACAAACATCGTTGTAGCTGGTTTACAGTCTGCACATGTCTGGAACGTGTCTCTCTATTTTTGAAACTCACTCTAGCCCCAGTCTCCTCTTTGGTCGAAGGGAACCTAAAAGCAACATAAAACTGAGTATACTGGTGAAGATTCTCAGTCATATTGGTGATGTTGTGTGGAAGTTGACCCATGGCAACTGGAATTACTTCACTACTCATCCAAGTAGCGTCATCATCTGATGACGCTACTTGGATGAGTAGTGAAACAAGAAAAAAAGTACAGCTGCCATGACTCAACTTCCAGAAACACATAAAAGTAAGTAGAACCATGCATACGTGCTGAGACGTGAAGATTTAACACAGAACCTTCTACACTTAATGGCTTATAAAGCATTATGGTTTTGTTTACAACCCATGTACAATTATGAACAGCACAACTATATAAAGGCTCAAATGTGATTTAGTGTCTGAGAATTTAGGCATTTAGAATTTAGTAACCTGTCTCCCTAAAAGTGATAACAAAGTTGTTTGGCTACTTTACTGAAAGCAGGTAAAACTTATCAAACAGCATCGGTACAAAGCAGATCTATTCAGCAGGGCTTTCCACAGCACTTTTCTGGCATAAAGTGTCAGGGCACACACAAAGAGACACTTAACATACTGTTCCAGATGTATCATGTGTCACACACGTACATGCCAGTACCAACAGGTAAGGGTGACAGGGTTTATTGAAATGGTGCCCGTAAAAGAATTTGCAAGCAGTTTTTTTTTTTTAAATCCTTACACCACTTTCATGTAAGAGATCGGCACTGTTGTTGAACTTCTTCATGCGAGACGACTTCCACAAATTAATATCTGATAATTATATCATCATCATCAGTGACGCCAGTCTGAAGTGTCTTTCAAATGTAATGCTAAAATGTACTGCTAAATCATAGTGCTAAACCATATGCAGTTACATTACATATAATGTAATAATAATAAAATAATAATCACTTTCCTTTGTCCTGTTCCTTCACGCACCCATATGTGCGTTTTTTCTCTCTCTCTCTTTCATCATAATTAAAACATTGAAACATTATTATCACTGAATTAAATTTCCATCCTTAATGATCCACCAGCTGATGTATGTTGACCAAGATTTGACCCACATCACTGTGTTATGTGTGTGATGAATGGGGCATTGGTAACCTCAGGTGACCTTCATATAGAAATCACTTATAATGTGATAAAAGCAGGAGACGCTGATGTAACCTGACTTTTTAATGGCTATTGCGATTAAGGCTTCAAAAACTCTGGATCCAACAATCCTCATAATGTTTCCCATGGTATCTTTTCCCTGCCAGGTAAACACCAACAGCTTTGTAATTCCATGTTTCTAGTTACTAACTCAAATGTTCTGTTTTCTATGTTTAGTTTTCTTAGACGTGACAAACTCCAGAGTCACTGAAACCACAGCACAGCTGTTTTCACAGGCTGTTTAACACTCCTTGCGCCTCCTGACTTGTGAACTGACCTTTGTGTGCGAAATTGGTAAGGTAGTAATATGAGTAAGGCGGAGCCCATATTCTGAATATGTTGATGTGATTATGCTCACAGACAACAAAATGTGCACAACTCACCTGCCGGTATTATGAAAGAGCCAGTAAATACACTGACTCAGCTACGACTATTAGCTTTCACATGGCAATACAAACTACTGAATGAAATATACCAAATATATTCTGTTAAAGACATGGGTCAACAGTTGTTTCCTACTGTTGAACATGCGCTAAAGTGCAACAAACTTCCTGTTCCCCCAGCTAAAAGCCTGTTGATAGATATTGAATGAGTGGAGGGTCCTTCTCCTAGAAAACAATGAATACCTTAAAGTGGAGGGAGCATCCTGAGTAATGCCGTCTGCTGAGACAGCAACATGAAACAATCCACAGCAATTTACAGAGCTAACAAAGCCACACTATTTATGGAAGGTGATGGGTTACACAGTGTGATTCTGTCCTGACTAATGCTGATATCAAATGAACTAAAGAAGATAAAAAGCAATGCAGGACACGCAGAGGCATAGGCACTGTGACAGCAAGGAGATGTCTGCAGTGTTTAAAATGTGCACAGTAAAAACAAATTCTCAATGCTCATCTAGAGAGAGAAAAATTCATATTACATATTTTTTCTAGAAAACATTCAAAATGTCTTCAGTGTTCTGCACGGAACAAAATCCACAACATTTTTCAAATGTGCAGAATTTAACATTTCACATAATTTTTAAGTAATTTGTGGTTAAAACTCCAAAATATGATACAAAAGTCAGTCAGCTGGAAAACAGGACTGCATTCACAACAAAAGCTGATTACGGATGTTGTTTTTCCAAACAACTGCACAGGAATCTACCATTACTGCAGATGTTTACATCTGTACACAACTTCAAAAGCAACTTCCGATTTTTCATGAGAAGCCCCAAAAGACCCAAAATAATAATGGGTGCGTTGCCTAATGTTGGAAACACGTAGCCGACGCAGTACTGCAAAGAAATAATGTTTAATTGCTGTTTGATATGGATGCACTGTGTTGGTTGGCTGACAGTGTTAAACCACGTTTGCATGGCTTGCATGTGTGAGGTGCATACATTCTCTTCTTTTAACAGTAATGATTTATGTTTTATAAATGGCATGTGCATAGTTTTAATGTGTATGTATCATTTGTACACCTGGCTCCAGGTGTTTGACATGACTCCACTGATATTTAACGTGCCATATGAATCCAAACTACTTTGCAGAATCCACCAGCTGCATGTTACAAACTACTGAAAAGTATCATAAAGGAGGTACTTGATGCTGGTGCAAAGTTTATCATAGCAAGAAATGTTAAGTTGTAAATGCAGGAGTGTAAAGCTTACAGAAACTGCTTACACCAGTACATGATGGCGCAACTCTGGTACTATCTTTTCTTCATAGCAGTTGTGAACAAATGGGTGTGAGAACAAGCAGCACTGGAATATCACAGCTCCTCTGATTGCACGTAACACATCCATTCATACTGGATTCTCACACGACAGAGAACTAGGCTAATGAGGAAACAGCTACAAACCTTTTGATGTATTTTGGCACGCATTTCCTCCTTTTACTCCATTCATCATTTCATCATTTGAGCTATGTAAAAACTTGCCAAAGCCTGTGCATGTCAAACTAGAGGTAGCAAACTAATTTGTATTTTGCAGGCTAGCCACTAATCCATGTGAAATTCACATGGATTTTTGTTGATGAACACATCACAGATTTACTGCAACTTCTCCAGTTTAACAACAAGATGACAAAGGCTGAACAATGCAAAGACAATGTACCAAAAACCAACAGAGACATGAAGAATGAATTCACTAAGTGAATGTGAGGCCAAAGGCACCGAGGCGACTTACTCAGCAGCTCGTCTGCCAAAACCTCAGCTACTCTGCTTTACTCCAAGAAAACTATCATCTGCAGGTGGTGGAGATGTTATGTGCGTGACTCACACACACACACAACTCAACAGATTTTCAAAACCAGGTTTCTTACAAGTCTAATCAACTTACAGTGAAGACTTGAGTCATTTTTTTTCAGAGTAACTAATTGTAGGTGTTGTCTGTATAAAGGGTGGAGTAAGGTTACAAGTACTGAGGATGTGTTGTTTCCTAAAAACAGATTCCTGCATGCTTCTCATTCCTACCATTGCTGTCAAATGTACTACCGGAATATCTGCATGTATTATTCTCAAATCAGTTCTAGTTCCAACAATTGTAAGTGTCTGCCAAGTAAAGTAAAGTAAAGTAAGTGGAAGTTTACCCTATTTTCTACTGCCAGATTTCCCAACTGTAATTCTATGTAACTCATTCGCAGGTTCTGACTTAATCCATTTACTCATAATTCCTAGGAGTTTATGAAGATGAGCTATAAAAGACCTATAAGCACAAGCTTGGAATAAATGGCCTATGAATTGTTATTTACCAATTATTGGAAATAGCAGTTATCTTGTCAGTCTAGACAGTGGAGTGTGGTACAGTACTGCAGCATAAATTAAGGGCATGGAGGTCAGAGTGGTGCGTGGGTTTATCAGCCTTTAAAACTGTTCACAACATGTCTCACTTGAGCAGATAGTTTTGATATTTTAGAAGATTTTAGAAAACACAAAAGTGAACTCGGCTGTTATGTGACGCAGGCTTTTCATCACCTCTGAAGTAGCTCTTCACCCTCAGGTATCCCACGCTGAGGCGAAGGACCGACAATTTGTCCAAGCGGGAGCGAACGTCCTCGGCAAAAGGCAGGAGCTCAGTCAGTCGGTCCAGCTCCCCATTCAGCCGATCCCGGTGTCGCTTTGAAGGATTTGATTTAACAACCTCATTTCTATCCGAGATCTTCTTTCTGAGAGGCAAAAAAAAAAAAAAAGACCTGGTCAGTGAAATGTTAAATGTGTATAGAAACTGAGGGCAGAGCATGGCATCTGCAGTGTTGTGTAGTATGACACATGACAATTAAACATGAGCCAGACACACTTTTAGCTCCAAACTGTTGCAGATTCACCAAAGAGGCAGCCATAAATGAAACTAATAAACACTGCAGTTCAGGTCAGTCAACAGTACATCAGTTCCCATGATGAGTATTAGATGAAGGAATGCTGTCACTGTTGAATGCCAAAATACTAACTTAATCTTTGTTAACATTATTTATTTTATGACACCTACAATGTCATCCAATTATAGTAGTAACCTGCTGGTACAGGTAACTCATGCAAGATAATATTATTATAAGGATAACATTTTCTCACTTACCCCTGTCCCTCTGCAACTTAAAAGCATGACACAATGCTATGATCTGAAGATAAAGTAATGTCATCAGTGAGACTGTTTATCTAGAGAAAGATGGAGCAGTTCTTCTTAAAGAGCAAAAAACCACAGTCCACTCAAGTATTTTTTCCCCAAACATGAAAACAAAACAGAGTGATGTTTCTTTCTCAGGGAAACAATCTTTGGTCTAGATTAAATATTTTAGACCACAAGCAACCACAAGTCATTCCACTGGCTCCTCATGTAGTTTGTCAAAATGGAGACTTTACCATGACAGCTTTATTTGATCTGCTCGACTTTCTCTTAACCACCCGTGCTCAAGTGAAAAATACAAACTCACAAGGCTCTCTGGAGACACATTACTCACACGTCACATACATGCTACACCCGGAGTGAAACCAGCAAAAGAGAACAATTGGGTCAGTGCTGTTGTCGTTCCACCAACACACACCTGCTGAGAAAAACACAAACCTTTTTAAGTGCTTTCAGAGCTGACCCAGTAAACATACAGTTTAATTAATTAAACTTACTTAATTGGTAACTGTTGTCATTTTAAGATCAGACCTATACGACCAACACAAAAATCCTGAGCAAGAAGACTCACTGTTTGTTATCTATAGCTGACGGCAGCAGCCTGGCTGTGCACTGTTACTGTGGCCTTTGAACTTGCATACATGTATATAAAGCAGGCAGCACGAGCACACAATCATTACATCTGTCTGAGTGACAAATATGTGTGGCTCAGCTGCACTAAAAGCAACTGATCGTGTTCTAAAGACCATGCAAAGGCAAATCTGTTAAGGCTGCAACTAACTATTTTGTTTGTCAATTAATCTGATGATTACTGAAACTACAATTAGTCGATTAATTAAACAATCAGTTTTCTGATTGAATCTAGTAGTTATTTATGGATTAACTGATTAATCCTTTTAAGTTACCATTAAAAATCATCAAACCATCTGTCAGAGAATCTAGTGCATTAATCATTTATTTTAACATGAACTCTATGAATGAAGGAACAATTTCAAAGTTGAACTTTCACCTTACGACACTATTGATCACAAAAGTTAAGATTTTTGCATGGTAAGGCCTTATCAGTAAAGGTGTTGTTTACAATAGTCTGCTATTGTGGGAGTGCGTGAGGGAGCAGTCGTACTTAAGGTGCAGCCTTTTGGGCCGAGTCTGAAATGCAGATGACTTATACTCTGTAGTGTCCCTGAAAGCACCATACACAGGGTGAGAGGCTGCTAATGCTACTGTGGCTAATACTGATTGATTTCATCTGGTACAAAACCACCTACTGTGACTAATAGCGGCTCTGGTTTTATAACTGATAGCATTGGTTTTATGCATAGTGAACAGCTGACTTTCAGATTTGTGTACTGTGATTGGAACTTGGCTGACTTTCTTTAAAAATTCTGGTTGAAAAACAGTGCTCAATGTGTAGACTAGTGCCCAGTTTAGCTATGGATCTGTGTAGATCTTCAGATGCTGACTCTTAGGAAATCTGAGACACTGAAGACACACAGTTTAGAGATTAAATCTATATAATGCTAAGTCACTTTGTATAAGATGCTGCGATCACACCAAACTGCATAATATCTACAAATTCAGGATGCAAAGTCTCAACCTTTCACTAAATTTCACTCTTTATCGAAACTTGGGCTAATGACAGGCTATCAGATTTCCTCCTATGCCACTGAATAGTTCAGGGAATGCAGACTGAACACGACGGCTGGTATCAGACCTGCGCTCTACCTTCTCAGAAAAAGAGCATGAGGGCTGATTTAACGCTTAAGAAATGTTTAGCAGAAACAAAAGCCAGCATTCAGAATTATTTTTTCCACCTTGATTTGCTATGGATCACGAGGTAGAGCAGCAGATATCATATCATAAGTTCATTTAAGGAAAGGAAAAATGTTTTGAGTCATCCATCAATTTCTATTGGGAGTTCTTATCTCAAAAGCAAAAGAGCAGGACTGAACTCGAGGCCTAAACCCAAGTAGCGCCCTCTCAAATATGACATTACACAATGCACTCAGTCTGACACACATTTGTCTGCTCAAAGCAGGTCGAGTGTCTGCCAGATCCAGAGGAGTGACTCAGTTGCTCTCAAGTATGAAAAGTGTGCTTTCTATACATGTTTGGCTGCAGACAAACTAATTTAGTAGTAAGATGGTTTACAAAGACACGCTCCAGCTAACAAAGAGCTTCCCATACAAAGAGGGGAAACACATAGAGACATGTACAAGAACAAAAATGATAACTGGGTTACAACCCAACAACTGTGAGAGCAGTTCATTTTATCAAAATCCTACAGAGTAGAGCGGCAGGAATTGCTGTTAAGCCAGACTTTTGGCTTTCTTTCTGTTCATTCTGACAAAAAAAATACACTCATCACGCAGCCAGTGGGATGAATGCTGGTCTATAATTGCATCAACATATTTAAGAAATGGCATGAATGCACACATGAATCAAAAGCAGAAAGGCATCACTTTACCCAATCCCAATACTAAATCATTAAATTCGCCATGACCAGATGAACCTCAAAACTATCCAGAGGCAAGAGCATGGCACGAAAGCAGGGTGTTTAGCAATGCATGGAGGGCTATGGAGACAGAAGACTGGAGATACACAATGTAGAATTGGTGAGAAGCAAGAATTTTCTTTTTTAGTAGGACAAGAGGGAGCCCACTGAAACTACCACCCTCTTGAATAAAGAAAACCAGTTTAAAACAAGTTTGAAGTTTCTGGCCTGTATGCCACTTTAGGCAGCAGCCTCTTCTGTTGTCCAACAGGGAAGGGAGGGAACCACACTAGATGCTTCTAGCTTATTATCATCCCACATGGGAAGTATTTTTAACTTAAGAGATACTGCTTCATTGTATGTGTACCAAATTTAAGCCGTATTTTACATTACATTCATTTGGCAGACACTTGTTTTTGCCCTACAGCCATCAGCGTCAAACTGGTGTTCAGTCTTCAGCTACAGTTTTAACATGCACAAAAAAACAACGCTGACTAATTTTATTGTTAGTATTGTTTTCATGTACACATTTAAGTGTTATTTCATGCTCCGTCTTTGATTTTCCCAGTAAGAGTGTTAGACAATGATAAAAAAAAAAACACAGTGTTTAACTGAAGTTTATGAAATCTCTTCTTTGAAAATGAAACAAAAGGCAAAGAACAAAGGGCAACTGTGTAGGTGTTTACCAGGAGTGTCTCGGCATCCTGCCACATCTCTTATCAGCATTTCTGCCTGTGTGTGTTTCTCACAATTCCTTCAGATTTAGATTACTCTGCAATAATTAATATTTGCTTTGGTGAAGCGCATTATCCCTTGCTATTAAAGACACCACTGCCTACTGAAATAAACACACAGGCACAATAATGTATTATCCACGCATTCACATACAGTACATTACTGCTGGATCTGGATAGGCTTTAATGAGCCATTTACACTACAATAAACCGCTATTTTAAAAGTGATCCTTTTCTCAGCAACCTATAGCTACAGTTAAAAAGCCACTGTAAACGACTTAATAAGGACACAGCAAGTTTCAATTTAATGTTTTGTGTTGATACCGTTTATACATCTCTCAACGTCACTACGCAGTTTAGTTGTGAGTACAGAAGACCACAGTAGTGGTATGAATAGGCTGTGTGACCAGATGATAGTCACCAGTTTGGAACTTGAAAAATATTTCAAAGGACACATTAAAAGGGACATTTTTAATAATATAGGAGGATACATGGCAAAGGAAGCTGACAACATACACAGGAGGTGTCCGGGTATTAAAACAGAGAATTTGGATGGGCTGATCTGCCGTGGAATGCCCCAGCGTAGTGACCACAACTTTTTACAGTCAGACTCAATGGTGCCTTTGTACAACTGAGCCCAGCTGGCTGTCCAGGAAACCTCGGTCCTTATTGCACAGTCCCACATCTTCAGAAACACAGACGTCTGCACACAGGCCACCCTCTTATTTTTTGGGATTTACACTGGCAACAGCCTATTCTTCATTTGACTGATTAATATAAGCAGATGTGTCAGTATTACACCCTGCTGCAGTGCCATGTATAAATCAATTTAAAACTCCTAATAATAGCAAAACCCAGTCCTGTGCTTTCAATTGTGATGGAAGTTTTGGGTTACTTACTGTAAGTGCGTCACTTTTGCAGCCCAGAAAAAAACAAAACAATTGGTCGAGGGAACAGGATAAAACAGGTGATATTTCCCTTTCTGTTTGTCACTACACGCAGCTCTTTTCGCGTCAAACTGAGTCATTTGATCCACTGTTTATATAAATACAGTACAATGAAGTGCAGCTTTAAGGACTTGCACAAGAACAACCCTTATAATTATCTGTAAGTATCACTGCCAACATTGGAGACAGAAGGTTTTCACTTGAGCACGAGAACATTTCACTATGTAGAGCTGAAGCAACTTGTTGATTATTAGTCAATTTGTTAAACAACAAGAAAAACCTTTGAAAATTTAGATAACTGATTATTTATTTAAATCATCTTTCAAGTGTAATGCCCATAATTTGCTTTTCCAGTTCAAACATCAAGACTGCTGTTTAGTGGACACAAATTCTGTTGGCTGTTTCATTAGGCAACCAACGTATTTAATTCATGGTAAAGAGAAATATGCATTAATATGTACTTTATTTTCTGTTTCTTTTTCTAAAAATTCAGTTTAAATTTGTGCTACATTTGGAGGGAAACCTAGCCTCAGTGTGAGCTACTTATGCGGCTCTTAGCTTACCCAAATGTGTGCTGCAGGTTAACCACTAAAGGTTAACTTACCAGTGAGGTTTCAAAAACACAAAAGATCATTTAAGAACACTAGAGGCTGTTCTAACTTTTTAAAAAATGATTGATTAACGTGTTCATTGTCTTTTGACTCTATTCCCCGTCAATAAATCAAGTTGCCATGGTTTTGGATTAGGTTGGGATAAGGTTGAGAACAGATTAAGCATCATAAAGCACATCTGACTGGGTTTAGGAAGAAGGCTGGGTTCAGACTAGGGTAAAGTGAAAATACAGCACACAAAGAACTTTCCCCATGAATGAACTGAAATCTCATTTTTTCATGGTCACAGTAGTAAACAAACATTGCATCCTTGGAGTAATGTGTACTGCCGCAGGCCACGTATTGCAAAGAAGGAAAGAAAAAGGTGAACAGGTGAATCTTAAGTTTACCTAAATGTTCTGCTAGAAGTTAATCAAACTCACCAGCCAGGGCTGAGGTCAGCTTTCTCTCAGTAACGGACACTTTATCGCTCCTAGTGGCAACGCTCATGCTGCAGCTGACGTGTTTTGCATTTTTCAGGTGACCTTCCATATATTAAAAACATTACAATATCATATATTGTTTTATCCAAAGGACACCTACTCTGATCACGTGCAATTAATAATTACATGTGCAATTGAATCCGTTCCTGCACTAAAAACCACATACTGTTGTTATATTCATGCTGCTATTTCTGTATATATCTGCACATATTACTGTTTGGTTGTATATATCTATTTTATGTTAAATTATTATTATTGTATTTGCACCAAGGGAGTGGCACTCCAATTTCGTTGTACCCTGTATAATGACAATAAAGGCTATTCTGATTCTGATAGCAAATAGGTAACGAAATGTACGTTTGATTAAATAGTTTAAACTTTAATCACTGAACATGACGGGGTTCAGTTTTAGAGAGACAACAGCATGTTGTATTTATCTGCATTATAACTGCATAGGGGGGCGGCACAGTGGTGTAGTGGTTGGCACTGTCCCCTCACACCAAGAGGGGCCCAGGTTCGGCCGGGTGGCTTTCTGTGTGGAGTTTGCATGTTCTCCCTGTGTCTGCGTGGGGTTTCTCTGAATACTCCGGCTTCCTCCCACCATCCAAACACATGCACGTTAGGTTAATTGGTGACTCTTGTCCGTAGGTGTGAATGCCAGTACAGAAAACTACATCACTTTTATTAAAACTGTACAAGATACAACAAAATGAATGCCTTTATTGTAATCAGTAGATCAAATATTTTTGCCCAGGTTGCAAATATAAAGTTGAGTTAGTGTGTTTTGCACATGAATCAGTGTAACCAGCCCTGACAAGCACTGCCACATAATGTCCCATAAAAGTGAAAATACACAATATCACAAAACGCTTCTTGAATAAATGCACTCGCTTGCTTCCCGCCACTGGCATGCTCCAGTGTCATCAACTTTAAAAAAGGGCTAAGAGATGAAAACAGCAGTGGGGGAAAAGTGGAGGAACAGGCACAAACACGGAGCCAGCAGTGATCCCCGGACGATGGAGCGCGAGGCCGGATCACATTACAATAACACAGCCGCAGCCCGCGAGCCTCCCCCCCCTCCGCCCCCCGCCCTCCTCGGAGCATCGCGTGAGAGCAGCAGCCGACTTCGCTGTGATTAATGCGCGAGGGCAAGATATCCATGCCAGATCCGAGGCAGACACATTCTTAAGGTGGTCCGGAGCACCGGGACGACAAGAACCCACTCTCACCGTTTTCAGCCCAAAAATAACACAGGATGAACCTTCACCGAGTCTCTTCTCACTTATTATTCCTCATTATTCTGACACTCCTGCTTCGGATTTGCTCATATGGAGCCGATACTTAGATGGCGGTTTACACGACCTTAATTCCGTTTATCTACTTTATCATCGAAACTCGACTTTCGTAACTTACCGAATATGACAGAATATAATTATCACTTAAATATAGCACACATTCATTTTCCATCACTTTATGTTTGGCACTGCTAACGTGAATTAAGCCGAAACTTTAAAAGGCCTTTCTAGTGAGTTGCGGTGCGTTTACGGCTCCTTTCTGCGCCAGCTAATGTGAAACGTACATTAACGTTTACGTCGAAACGTCACGTTAGCTAACGTCAAGCCAAAAAAATCACATATAAACTGATAATACAAACGTACATTACAATAAAAAGGCCTCGTTTAAGTCACACAACTCTGTTGGTTTCTTACTGTTTGAGTACGGGCTTCTTCCTCTTCTTGTTAGCATACGTGCCCGGGTTTCCCAGCATGGTGTCGCTCGCTTGTACTCGCTCACAAACTTGACGTTACGGTCACGTTTCACTCCGTCGTTACCGGGGCTCCCTCCATCCGTGCGGGGACAGTC
>JAUBNQ010000013.1:3223828-3235109 GCA_032353495.1 Ctenopoma kingsleyae
AATTACCTGGAGGCATTTTTATTCCACCTACGCTGCATCTCAACCATATCCTGGACTAGTTTGGATTGAACACAGAGACTTAGAACTGATCACAACCAAGAATCAAACTGAGGCTTGATGGTCGCACTTTCCCCAGTTTCAACAAGCTACGAGGCAGGACAAGAGGTGTGTTCATATTTTTAAGTCAGACATAGAGACCATATACAGCAGGAAACCTGCTGTGGTTGTTGTCTTTTGGTGGTAGCTCAGCTTGTTTGAGCTGTCTATGATAGAGCGGTACTCTGTTGGCTTATTTAGTCATTGATTGATCCATTGATTGGCAGCAGCAAGTCACAAAGAAACTGTGGCGAAGAAAGGCAAAGAAAAAGCAGCAAGGATGAATAAAAAGTGTTTGGTGGAAGAAAAGGCACTCGGCCTGTTTGTGAGGCTTCCAAGAATACACATCAGGAACATAAACACAGTTTCATTACAAAATGATCTAGAGGGTACATTTTACATGTACTGTGCAGCAACATGTAAAGTTTACCAGCTCATGTCAGCCGTTACTGTTTCTTAACCATCTCTAAACACCGTTAGGACTTCAGCACCGCTGCGTCTTGTTTATTGCCGACGCACATGGAAATACGCGCGCAGTGCATCTTTGGAGAGGGCGTGTCGGTCAATTAGCCTGACTCTAGTTTAAAACGAAGTAGAAGAAATGATTGTGTTTTGTTGCGTCAGTTAGAGGAGAGGTTGTTCTGCCTTTACACTGATCCTGGAGATCAGCTGGAGACGTCACTAATGAGTTTTTTTCTCCCTGCTGGCTGGTGGTAGTCAGTAGCTGTGTTGTGTTCTATTTAGCTACAGGAGGACAAGCTGACCTTTGTGTTTTATTATATGAAGATGCAGTTACGTTATCTTCTGCTGAGCACGTTTCTAGAATCTACAAAATCATAGCGAGGAACCTTCTCTTTCTCTAAATCCTCTCTTCTTGATATATTGAGCACTTATATTCCTCTGTCGTCTGTGAACCAGTTTTCTTCAGTGGAAATATTGAACGTCTTGTAGCTACAAGGAGGCAAATGCCAGTTGTGGAATATTCTACAAGGCTTTTGGTATCATCTGTCTTGCAGGGAAACATTTTGGTCTGACCTTTTCGGGTTATTGACTGGAGACTTTTTCTTTTTTTCCTTGTTGTCTCTCACACTGCTCTAATCAGGCCGGGTAATGCTACAGGAGGATGTGACCTGACATTTTGTTGTGAGCCTGGATCTCAGTGGAGAGAACGAGAATCTGTGACACATGGTGGCATAATGTCGCTCAGCACATATGAATTGACACAGTAACGTCATGGAAGGATGATTGCAGCTTCCGTTGTGCGTTTTTATGCAGAAATACTGTCTTGACATGTCGTGTGAGACAAATCTAACATTTAACAGATTAATTGGCATCCAAATCCTAATCTGGTTAACTAAACCACCAACCTGTGTCACATGTAAATCACATGTCTTTATGAAGAGCATCACATGTGATTCTGCTGGTTTTAATGTCTTGTTCCTTGTACATAAAATGTCCTTTTTTTTTCTCCATGTAGCTCCCTGGGAAGAAGTACGCCGCTGGATATAATGCAGACGTGGGAGACAAAAACATCTGGCTGAAGTAAATGAGTCCATCACTGATTCAGTCCCTGTCACTGGCTGATCAGCTCGCTCGGTGACCTCTGGACCCCTCGTCCATTATTGATCCACTTGTCTCCTGTTGTACATCCCAAATAATGTCTATGTATTAAAAGAATAAATTTTGAATCTAGTAAAAGTCTCGTCTGTTGTCCTGAGATGATGGGAATATAGAAATGTTGGTGTCTTATAGTCCATAGAATGATGACAGTGGTGGTAATTACCTGTGTACTTGTACTTTACTTGAGTATTTCCATTTTATGTTACTTTACATTTACTCAACTGCAATTCAGAGGGAGATATTGTACTTTTTATTCCACTGTATTTTTTTTACTTATGGCTGAGTACTTTGGCTTGAGTATTAAGAACTTGAAATGGTACTTGTAGTGGAGTACTTTTTTAGTCAACAACTTGCACTTTTACGTGAATATTAACTTTTGTGTTCTCCCACCTGTGGATGATGAAAAGAGAGAAGTAGAAAAACATTGCTTAGTTCAACTACAAGTGTTTGCAACACATCGGTATTTCAAGTTGTTTTTGATTCAGAATAATAGACATAAAATGTAGTGCTGATAATTTATGCCTCAGTTAGTACTTATAAGACATACACAACATAAAATAAATTATAACACACTTTAATGTAGTTGTATGGAGCTGGAAGGGAGTTTTAAGTGATGTTAATGTACAGTATCTGTCAATAATACAAACTACTAAGACAGGTTTTATATGAAAATGGTCTTATGTCATAATCTATTTTGCACTCTTACTTGTGATATAAATTAAATTAAACATATGTTACCACATTATAGTGTTATTATAAATGCTATAGTGACGTCTGCAGGTGAAGTGCTGCCAGTGTAGTCAGTCTGTTGTAGCTGATTGTGCCTAAAGTTGGAACTGATTAAGATAAACTGGTTTAAGAAAGTGAGAACTGTGTTATAATTTCTTTCCTCAGAGAGCTTTATTTTTTTGCTTTTATTACACCCAATCAACATTTTATTTTATCACATTTTCCCTGTGACACATTTATCAGCTTTCCTGTCGGTCAACAACCACTGGCGCCTTATCACTCCGACAATCACCAGCAGCCCAGCCTCCCTCAAAGCTCAACATTGTCTCGGTTGTGTTAAGTCATCTTATTTGGTCTTGAGTTTTATTTTGAAGGACCTGGTCTGAGATGATTAGTTTGTGATCCTATTTGTTGGAGGAGGCTCTCGTAATCAAGAACTGATCAGCAGCACAGATACGCGGATAAACTGGGCTCAGCGGCATGTAGGATGTAGGATGTGGTTAAATCCCCCAATATCCCGCTTTCTGCGGCCAAATCTTAGTAAGAATCTCACTCAGCTACACCATCCCCTGTCTCAGCACCCTCTTCACCACAGCAGCCAGCATATCCAATCTAATGTAGCTACTGTATATGAGAATGCTCACCTGTGGGGAAGAGGTTGACCCTTGGAGACTGGGAGGACGCAAAAAAAACCTGGGAAGCCATAAAGATGGAGGAAGAGCAAGAGGGCGAAGAATAAAACAGGATCTCACTCCATCACCAGATGAATTGTAATATTAAAGTGGAGGAATCTTGAATCAGACAATGTTTTAGCCTGAAACTGCAGCATTCATGTTGGATTGTTCTGCTGGAACTTTAAGCTGCCATCTTGACCAGGTCCCCTCCTGAAAAAGACGATGCTAACCTTATTTTAATAAATTAAATTTAATAAAACATAGCTGCTATGATACCGTGACAAACATGCACATCAGCGTTTTCTCACAGAGGTGTATGAAGTACACAGCCTCAATACTCAAGGAAAAGTAGAAATACTTGCCCACTATAAGTAGATGTACCCTTTCATTTTATTACTCAAGTAAAAGTACTAAAGTACAACCTCTAAGTGTTGCTTAAAGTATAAAAATAAAAGTACCTCACTAAGAAAAGTGTATTTTAATCAGAATTTAATGCTTTTAATTTTATTTTATGCTTTAATGTATAAATGTAGAAGTTTAGTTCAGATTTGTTTGTTAATTATGACTAAAATATTTTGTTACCTACAGACTGTGGAATAAAAAAAACAGCAGTGGTTAAAGCTGGAGCTGATTTTCACCTTCTTGTATAGTGACAGCAGCTTAATCCATAAATAATACATCAGCATTTTATAAATACAAAACAACTTTACTAAGAATCTAAATCTGCAAAAAAATAACTAGTAACTAATAATGTGAAAATGGATGTAGAGGAATGAAAGTAAAAGGAAACAAATTAAAATGAAAATACGCCAGTAAAGTACAGGAACTCTGCCACCTGTAGTTAGTCGTTAGTTATCTCACCATGAATGATGCTTCAGCATAAAGAAACAGCAGTCTACTGTAATGTCCACTCAAAAGTACTGTGATTACTTTCAGCTCCTTCATTATCCTGTCACAGAAATCCTTAGGATCACGGTAAGCCTCCAGAACCCACAGCCCCAGCTCTGGACGTGACATGCTAGATGACAACTTCACCAGATGGTCCAGGTTCACTTTCACGAGCTTTCCAGGACAGCGAGGTAGTCGCACGCCAGGACGAGCTTTGTGAAGGACTCCATGCCCAGAAAGAAGTCTCTCTGCCAGGACACAGAGTTGGTTCAGCCTCTGTAAACTTTGGAAGCTGATGAAAGTTCAGTTGTCCACAGACGTGATGTTATTCTCTTTTTTCACTTCAGAACCAAAGTGCCCCAAAGGAGCCCAGAGGGGGGGGGGAGTTCTGTCAGAGGGCTCCTAGAAAGATCCAAATACTCAATGTTGAATGAGAAGTGGCTGAGAGCAGTGGATACATTTCTTCTGTGTGTCAGGACTGGGAGACAGTTACATCCCTTATAACAAACTCAAAGTGCCCGAGGAACTGAAGAGGCGAGAAATGATAGTGAAGTAGAAACAGAAAAGCATCCTAAAGGCAGAGAGAGGAAAGAAAAAAGATGTTCCTGTTCCACTTTTTCCTGTCTGTCCTGGTAAGTTAATGAACAGAGTACAGTAGATTTAATTTCTGTAGTTACAGTTTAGATCCGACTGCAAACCGACTGATTACTGCTCCAGAAGACGTATGTGAAGTGTGAACAACAGGAAACAAGTACTTCAAAAAGTCAGAAAGCAACTCTTACTCGACCTGAACACTGATCAGACCGTGGAGGCCAGATGCCTGCCAGGAGCTGAAAAGAGGTTGTCTAGTTGCACTCCCGGCGCCAGAGCATCAGGTCGACTCAGACAAAGGGAGTGTGAATAATTGACAGCGCAGCAGCCTGGTGCAGTCGCACTCAACTAGCAGAGGATGGAAAACATGAACTCTGGGAGAAAGGAGGTTGGTACAGTATCCTGCCTGGTATAATGTAACACTGAAGTGTTATCAGCGGTGAGACTACTGTAGAGGTGGGGGAAAAGTGGAATTGAGTTGTAACTCAGACATTTCAGTAGCAGTAAACAGCTTATTGGTTCAGTGAAACCCACAGACTGAAGAGAAGTGAATGCAGCTCTGATTACTGTATGTCATTTAGACATTTGTGAGGGAAATGCTTTGAGGCCCAGATTTTAGGATTACTGTCAGTTAAAGGAGGCAGATTATCTTCATTTTGCACCTTGAGCAGAGAACGAAGGTGACAAGCAGGTAGCAACTAACCAAAATATCACACGTTAACATCCAAACAGAGCACATTTTCTAAACAGGCTTCTAAGGAAGTGGTTCCCAGTGGTTCAGCTACATCTCTCTACTGTCTCTATATAATGAGCAGTCCTTAAATGATTATAGTGTGCTGCTTTGCTGACCCCCACAGGAATCCCATGACTGAAGGAAAAAGACATTTTGGGGATATGTGCGTGTTTGCTTTCTGGATAGAGGGTCAGTTAAGAAGATTAACGCCACTCTCACACGTGTTAAATATGAGACGACATTTAACTTCTGTCGTCAGAAGTTGGGCAACTTATTTTTAAAGAGCCCGTATTATTCAAAATGCACTTTGAGGTTATTGTTGTACACGTGGCTACTATGATGTACAGTTTTCCAGCATGAAGATTTACAGGCACATTTTGGGGACTATAACATGGGCTGTTTAATATTTAAGTGCTTCAAATAAGTCTGGTTCTTTACTTCTGTCTTTTCAGGTTTGTGACACTTGACCCCGTTGAAGCTAATTGGTTTACTAGTTTGTCACTTTGACCGAATAATACCACATATCCTGTCCTGCCAGTGTGTGCTGTACTCTATCTAATCCCAGCTTTGACTCAGCTGAAGAGATTCAGCAATATACAGTTAAATGTGAGCGATTACTAGAATTTAAGAGATTAAAAAAGTCCAGTCAGTGGCCTGAGTTTGTACCATGAATCTGAATGGGTTTCTAGGTTTTTGAAGCAAATGATCGCTTCCGGAGCTTTGTCACATGTTAGGGATTTGGGTAATTGACATAACTGCAAAGCACTTCACTGAAAGCCGACTTTAAACTTTCATCTAAAACTCACTGCTTCCAGGATTAAAACTAATTTAACGCCATACAGCAGATATTGAACATGTTGCACCAGAAAGCAACTTTCGTTCCATAGAGGTGCCCTGGGAAGCCTCGCAATGACTCAGTGATGAAGCAGAGGGAAGATTACTGGCGCTGGGGTTCATTTCTCAGCTGCAGTGAGCTGCATCGTGGGAGTCCCTGAGCCTGGGAAAGGAAAACCAGAGCAAGAGGGAGAAGGAAAGGGAAGCCATTGTGAACACAGCTAATTACTGTTCATTTACCACCTTATCCTTGATAAAACAATGTCCTTATGATCTTATTCCGGGTGACTGTTCGGTCTATATAAAAGCTAAACAGGAAGCCAGCATGAAGGCACTCCGTCAGGCTTCAGTGTGGAGGCAGCAGATGGCAGTGTTGCTATCTGGAAACGTGGAGTATGAGTGCAGCCTAGGAGAAGCTATTGTTTTGACAATAAGTATGTAGCTCTGGGCATTCGTACCTCTGAGTACTGCCACTGAAATGCAAAATACACACTGCCAACTGCTTGAGTTACTATGTGAAATGGTAACACTCTATGTCCCCATATTTAGCGTGTATAAATATTTCACTAGATGTTAGTAGCACATTATAGATCATCGTATGCATACATTACAGGATACACCATACCAAGTGTTTAATGATGAATTTATTAACAAGTATAACTCCTCTGTTGGAGACCCACGGTATAATGCCTGACAGTACAGTGAGTATAGAAAATAGACTGAACAGAAACACAGGGTGTCTCTGGGATGATTAACAACACTACAGGTGTATGTTAAGTCCATCAGTCTGAATGACTTCAACTTAGGTTCTGGGAAGGAAGCAGGCTACAGTGAAAGAGCTGTGGTAAACTCTAAATGTTATATCTGATTTGAATCATACACTTTAGCTTTCTACTGTTAGAGGCGCAAAAATCAATCTTTGGTTTCGGTTCCTTTTCCAGGTAACGGAAAACCAGGCAGAGAGAACCAGAGGGGAAATCATGTGGAGGCAGAGGACACGTAATTTTCACGTAAGTCCAGGAGAACAGGAAGAAATCCCCCAAACAGAACCCAGGCAGAACATCATCAGGTAACAGGTACATCACAAGAAGAGGAGCAGTTCAGAAAGCACAACACATGATCTTTCAGAGGACTGAGGGAAACTGAAGGCAACATAGAACAAGGGGAGCGATTAGTCATGGGAGTCAGTAGACAGGTGGGTCATGAGAGAGGTATGCAGATGGACCAGGGGAATGGAGGACGACAGACATTCAGTCCATTTATTTTTTACTTTGAATTGGTCCAAATATACTTTTATACTTTTTTAGAAAACGCCAAATCATTTTCTGAAGATGCCGTGCATTTCAGTTCTTAGCAAACACACTCAGAAAGGAATAAATGGTGCATTAGTATTGGACCTCGCTGCCCTTTGTTTGCTTCACTCTTTCTAAATCATAGAATATACTGGTGCTGTGTCTCTGCCTGTACGTCTGTGCAGAAAATGAATGAAACTTCCGCCTCGATGCCCAAAACAACACCTTCCACTCTGTGTTCCCATTTGTGTTTTATTTTTGACATGTCAATGTGCTGAAGGCTGGTAAATCTGGTAAAGGTTCGCACTTCACCTTATCATCACAGAACACTGTTTATTTGAAATGTTCATGCAGACTAACACAGGGTATTCATTTAACACCAGCCATCTGTTTGGATTGCGAACTGTAACGGAGCTAACACCCAATGTTTGTCAGGGTGTTGTAATGTGACATGGTGGCGGGGTTCTCCGTCATATCTGCTGACAAGTCATATAATAGGGTTATTGATAATCTGTCACCTCTGCTACTTTATGTGTTGCTCTGGTTCAAGTGTGATATTTGAGTGCAGGCACCTCCAGTTCTCCATACGTCTCCATATGTCTCCACCGTGCTTTATATTCATGCTGTGGATCAATTGAACTGGCCCGTTATTTTCAAGCCTGAGAAGTGCACAACAATGTTGCTGGAATATATATTATATATATATATATATTCTCAATATATACTCTGTGCCGCAAAAGCTGTGTTGGAATAACATTGATGTTTAAAAGCAAGAGTTTAACCTTTTGACCAGACAGCAATCGGCATGATAGGCTGAAGACGCGGAACCAACGGCTTCAAGTTTCTGATGGCCAGTAAAGTTGCTATGCTTTTATATGTCAGCTTTAAAGGAAACGATCTGATCAGAATCACTGCCGCGCTGCCAGTTCATGGTTAGAATAATCTACAACAAGACAATTTATTAATAGGAGCTACAATCACTTTCTTTTTGTAAATGTCACTGCTGACTTCCTGCCTGCTGTGTAATAGAGGCAGGAAAGCGTGTTCAAAAAAGGGCTCGGCAGGATGTGAGTACAGTAGATAGAATGAATGGGCTAAATGCAGCTAGTCCTGTCAGCTTTAATTCACTGTCCTCCAGTCTCCTGGGCCGACTGTCCCTGAGCAGCTTCAGTCAGCGCATCATGACACGTCTGACACACTTTCAAAAGATAACATCAATATGTCAACTGCCAGTGCTGGGGCTCAAGTGAAGACTTCTGCTTCTTTGACTGCTTTGATTCTTTTTCCTCATGATATTTCAGAAGAGAAGTGGAAGTAGAGAAAAATTGATTGCATCAGTTGCGCAGCTTATATCTGACAAACGATCCTACACATATACCGACTGTCTTGGAATCTTCTGCTAATTAATGTGCATGATCTAGGCTTCCAGGATAAATTAGTTAGTTTGTGATAAGTCTGCAGAGGACGATAATGTGAATAGAAATTTCCTTCATTATCTTGTGACTGATACAAATGGTTGTAAAGCAAATGTAATTTCCAAGCTACTTCCTTATCTTTGCCTTGCATTGCCATACAAAAGCATTGCCTCTCATATTTGTGCAGCAATAAGATCGTGAGATGAATGACAAATATTCCTTTCTTTCATGTTACAATTCTGTTTTTTTCCGCCCTCTTTATTCTCAGTTCTTTCTTTTGTACCACTTCAGTGAGGATATTCTGAAGGAGTTGCAAGTGATGGACACGAGTAGGTGCTCTTTGCATCAGCTCAGAGAACAAAGCAGTGAAAAAGAGCAGCGAGTTGCCTGATTGACAAGCTACAGTCGAGCCCTCTGAGGGGTTGTTAATCTTCCCCTGTGAGTGTTGGAATTATCTCGCTGGCCCTCCTGCCCTTTCACAAAGAATGAAAAGTCAAGTTTGGGAATTAGACAGCACAAGGACATGCTTCATCATTTAAGCTGCACGAGTGAAGAATTTTTAGGTGAAATCTCATCCAGCTAAAGCACAAAGTTGGGCTGAATTTACTTGCGCGTTCGTTTGATCTGAATTCAAACCCAAATAATAAGGACACTCACTTTCTGGAGGTAGAGGTCGTCACGCATGTGACACCCAAACTGAGCACGCAACGAATGAAGTGTTTCCTGTGTAGGATTTTTTATGATATCGTTACAAACTTTTAGTGACGCTTGAAATTGTGTGAAACCTTTAGACATCTGTATATTTATTCTAACGCTGGACATATTAAGGGAACTTAATCACCTCTAGTCCCGGACTCTGCACACTGCACAGCGCGCTTTATCTTCTGTGCGACAATAAACCTTCTGATTCTGATTCTAAATGAGCCAAAACATTACACTTGAAGCAATAACTTCAACGTTCAGGTAACTTTTTTTTTATCAGCCCTGCACATCATCTCACCAGGATTTTAGTCGGTTCCTCTTCACAGAAGAGCTCTAACTCAGACATGTTAGTTGGTTTCCCTGCATGAACTGCTTCCCTCAGGTCCTTCTAATCCAACAGATTTTTTTTTCTGCTTTAACCATTCTCTGGTAGAATAACTTGTGTGTGAGATTGTGTGCACAGTGTGCATGTACATGTACAGCTGTCCAACAACAATTTCCCCAAGGGGATCAATAAAGTATGTAATCATTACTATTATTATTAATTTCTTATTATGCAGGGGAGTTTGTGGGCACTATTTGTTGACTGTGTGGTATCCTTTGGGAAAGGTCTTGAAGTTAAACACATCTTGTCATCTAACTCTCACAAGAAGGAATAATAAGCGTTTCCTTCTAATTCACTTTATTATGGTCGTTGACGCTTCAATTAAGTGAAGTGTGACAATTTCCTGTGATCAGATATTTCCAGCTGAGTGAAACAAACAGTAAATACCTCTTAGTCAGTTACCCACCCTCTTCTCCCTGCTGGTCTGATCAGGTCCTGTTTTGGTTCGTGTTGTTTGGTCTCCTGTGCAGTTGCTGTCATATGATTATCACACGAAAACATGTTCATTTAAGCAAAGAAAATAATGATTCCGTGTTCACGTAAAACTTCTTGGCAGCTTGTTTGTGTTTGTGATCACAGAACAATTATTTCCTTATCTCCAGCCGGCAACCTTGTTGTGGAAACTGAATTACTTTCTTGTAGACATATTTTTTGGAGAAATTGAGTAAACAGCTCTACCTACACGTTTCCAGCATGAAGCTGGGATTGAGCTACCTGCTAGGCATGACTGGATGCTAATTATATTTTGAATGAACACAGTCAGAATCAGTAAGTTAATAAAACAGTTATTTCGAAGTTTTACCCGGCAATGAAAATTAGAGGGTAACGTATAGCAACTCCACGACTGGGAACTGTAATCAATCATCAACCCTAACAAACTTATTCTGATCTTAAATATAATTGTGAAGTTTCTGTGCCGTAGGAGCCTCATCATTCACAGGTGTCTGCGTTTTTTAAGTTCTCATTGGATTGATATCGACTCATCTTCTGGTGTAAATATAGACTCTGCTTTCACCGGTTCAATCAAACACCTCGAGGCGTCTGCGCCGAAAAAGTGTCGACTGAACGAAACCTTCCAGTAAGTTAGTCACTGTTGTTATTCTGAGAGCTGAGAACACACAAATAAAGGAATAAATGACACTGAGAATCTCTCCCAAAGAGCTGCACCGCCTTGCCCTCATAATCGCGTATTTCATGTCACTTCATTAATGTTTTGTTTGCTCATTTCTCTTTTGTTGGTTGTGTCAAGCAGTCAGTGGCAACATATGGTGTGTTTGTCCTGTTTACAGTTGTTAAGAGAATTTAAGTTTCCTCGTGTTGAC
>JAUBNQ010000013.1:3244605-3269893 GCA_032353495.1 Ctenopoma kingsleyae
GTGGGAGCTGTTGAGCTCCAGCAAGGGTGATGTTGTCTCTACTGTCTTTTCATCCATCGGTCCATCGGTGCACTGGTCCAAAAACTGGAATCTGTTGTTGAATTGCTTTCTGTGACAGTTTGTACACACATTTAGGATCCTACGATGAATTATAATGACTTGTCCAACATTCAGCTCATGAGAGGATACTTAAAAAAAAAAAAAATTACACGTCAGCCTCAGTTTAGCATGTGAAGATCAACCTGCTTGAGAGCTGCTGAAGCCGGTGGATAATGGGTTAAATGTGTTAATGTAGAGCTGAGCCTGACAAGCTGACTTTGAAATTGAACCTCACCTTTCCTCTGGCACTACCTTCAGGTCAAACGAGTATTTTCTACCCTACTAGCAGTAAGTATCTAAACGCTTTGTTTTTTTTATAATGCATGCTTTGATTTTGTTTTTTGGTGTCTAATGTGCATTACAGGCTCGAGACCTCTACAGTAGGTGGCTCTAGACCTTTCTCTCTATTGTGCATGTTTTTTTTTTCTTACGATCAACCAGAGTATGGTGTATAAAAGTAATCAGCTATGTATGTATGTATGCTATATGTAGAAAACACCTCATCCCTGTAAACCAAATAGCAAACCAAATAACGTCAGGTAACACGGTGGCCTTTCTCTTGATTGCAAAAAGCTCTAAGCAATGATGGGCAGCTCTGCAAAATAATGGGCAAACAAAATGTTTAGAATCACCTCTGGTTCTACGCTGGTCTGTAATACTTCCTAGAAATATCACAGCGTCACAGCGACGAGTCCGTCACTGCAACACAAGCCAACCTCTCTCCAGACATCCTGACTTTTTGTCATATCGCCAAACTAGCAATTGAGGTAAAAGCATTACAACCTTTAACTTGTGGCACACACTCACTCAAGCACTGTGACAAAGTGCAGTAGAGCACTGTAGATTGTGACTTACTGTAGCTGTACAAGCCCCCCCCCCCACCCAAAAAAAATGACTCGGTGCTGTGATTTTTCATACTACTTACAAAGTCAACTCAGCCCATAAGCTGGTTAAATTTGTTTCCTGCTGCACCAGACATTCCTGCACAAACACTTACCAAATACCAAACTGCTGCCTGTACTCCAAAGATAGTGCTTGGGAGCTTTGTGGTTTGCCAGATCTTTTCATATTCCACTATCAGATAGTATATACAGTGGTTTTTAGCCTGTAGGTGCTATGTCCTGGCTACCTGTGGGGTTTGGCAGCCTGGTCTTAATTGACTTCTTAATTCAGCTATTCTCATGGCACAATATACACAAGTGTTTGTAGATTTTAATGTCCTGCAAAATAAATACACATATAATTTGCACAATTAAATACTCTACACCTGCATGTGACCTGAATGGTGCTCAGCTCGAGTTACAGTCCTGGCACGTATCCAGTTAACAAAATATTAAAACTTCCCGGATTTATTGGACTTTTTAGGTTTGTCGATCTTAATTCGACTCAAACAGCGCAGAGGAAAATAAGTCAGTGACAGAAGCACTGCTGAGCGTCACCCATCACTAATGGTCAACAGGCAGATGTTGTGCATGACTGGGAAATTCCAATTTTCTCTTATTCTGTGCATGTGGGTTGCAGAACTGAATGACAATAAGCTCTTCTGTATGTAAATGCGACTGCCTTTGTGCAAATCACACGAATAACTTCTAAAATGTTAAAATAAAAAGTTGTATGCAAATTAGGCACTCATACAGTATAGGCAGTATTGTCCCCTTTTCTTCTTCTACAACATTCACCACCACTGGAAAAACAAAGACAGCAGCGAACGCACGCATATCTTACAGGCCTGGCCTACATTTTCCTGACGTTGCGAGTACAATTTAGTGAGTCCCACAGAAATGTGGAAATATTCAGCATTAGAGGGTTTCAAACGAGACATTTGAAGTTGTGCACATTCAGGATGGACAGCTGCTCACTGCTCTCACGGCGTCCTCTCCGTCCACGCCTGCGGAACACTCGTCTTTTTCTTTACACATTTTGCAACGACAGAAACCACAGCAGCTTGATTGGGACAGTTTCACCAACATCAAATACACCGTAAAGATCCAGCCACTTGCTTGTAGTTGAGCATTAAGAGAGTGGACTGTTGCAGTGTTCCTGGGACACTTTCAGGGCACAGATATATTTTGTCGTAGGAAATGTTGCAGGGGCACGTCCACCTGTTAGTTCTTCGTAAGAGAAAGAGGTAAGTTTGACTCTCAGGCCCACTGAGTGTGCACTGTAGTTAGATGTAGTACTCCTTCATATTGTCCCTGACTGAGTTGTGGAGGTGCAACTCTGTCCTGTAGTCTGTGTACATGCTGTGTCTGTGCTCCTCTTTGATGCCGCCGCCACCGCCGCCGCTGCTGCTGCTCCTCTGGGCCCGCCGCTGCTGGTAGAGCAGACGGCTTATCACAGCCAGAGCACACACAGCGATGAAGACCACCGCTGTGACCACACCTGAGAACACAGCGGGGGAAGACGCATTAGTGCACGTCAGCGGACAATTGCTGTCAAGCAGGGGCGTCCCCCCGTGAAGCTTCTTTAATTTGACCTCATCACCTAAACTGCGGAGAGCTGACTCAGTTGTCACAGTTTAAATCTTCGCACACAAAATACTGAGCTTAGAGACAAAATACAAAACCCCAAATGACACGCTGAATTTTCTGACTAAAACCATCTCACATTAGCACAATGTAGAGGTGTTAATTACTGGACAGAGATCATTAAATCAGTGTCAACATGTGTTTGCAAACACATCTCGTTTCTCTGACAGCATGGCCTAACTGAGAAGCATAATTAGTAATAATTTCACCACTGATGTACTGAGGTTCGGTTTGTTTACTGGAATTGTGGTTTTCTTTGCATGCTAACAATGTGATTTCCACGTTCTTGACTGTACTCTGTTTAAGATAATTACTAAAGACCTAAAAGTGATTAAAATACGTAATTCCATCTTTGCAGCAGACGTAATCTGCTGTATAGCAGCACCATGAAATGTCAAATTTTAATGAGGATAATATGTTGGATTTACTGCAGGAACAAAAAAAAAATCATCACATTTACAGTATAATTACCAAAACACAATAAAAATAATAAGAAGCAAGGAATCATTACAAAACATCATGTGGAAGTGACTGAAATATTAAATTGTTTTATGTATTATCACAACAACAAATGACACTGACGAGGTTTAAGCTTAACATTAGTATAAGATATATTATTTTTAATATGTTGTAATGTTTTAATAAATTAAAACAAAAATCTTTCATCTAATCCTAGGAGGAATAGTTTGACATTTTGTTGCATATGGCTGTTCCCTTCTCGTTAAGACTCACATTAGAAGCTTCATACTACTCTTGTGTTTCTATGAGGGACAAGTCTCTGGAGTCTCCTCTCGTTGCCAGGAAACTGGTCCCATCCAAAAATACTCCTGCACATAGTCCCCCCGCTACACAGGAAATTGTTGTTTTTGCACTTTGGTTTTCATAATTAAACAAACAGTTCATACCGTGTTAATTAGTGAAGTTCAGAGGTGCAGATTTTGTTAACTTTGAACAGAGCCAGGCTAGCTGTGACGCTAACCGTCTCCTTACTCTAGCATCATATTTACATATATTAGCACTTGAAGCCACGTGTGTAGACTTGCATCCAAACCTATTATTTTAGTTTTGATGCATATGTTACAGCCTCATTAAGATAAAGTAACCTGTAAAAACTGTTGTTAATACTACATGTTGAATCTTATTGTAGCTTGAGAATGAGATGCCTTTATAGCACATAGTCTTTTTAGCTCAAATAATACACATATATTCATATTCAAAATCTACTCTGCTGCATAAGACGTCCACCTCTTTTGTTTCTCTCCAGAGACTTACTGTGGGTATCAAGTCCATATTTTTGTTCTGTTTTAGCTTGTGAGGGCGTGTGTAGTGGGAATTTCATACATTTAAAACTCACCTGGTCTAAAGAGGAAGCGGATGCAAATTTCAACATTTCAGAATGACCCCTGCCAAAAAGTGCACCCACACTACAACTTTATTTCTGCAGCTCTTGAAATCAAATGATTTCCATAGCACTTTTAGCCATTTTATCATGACAGTCTGTATTTCATACTACACACATATATACAGTATATATGTATGCATATATATATATATATATATATATATATATGAATTAGGGGAAGCACTGCCCTGCACTGTCCTTTCTAGAGCCCTCCCTTACACTCATTAAGGACAAATCAAACTGAAATAGGAATCAAAATGTGTTAATATGAGCATATCTTTTATGTGATTGTCTGTGATTTTGACAATAAACATTCAGTGATCCCCTTTTTTCCCCCCACGATAACACAGGTACGCTGTAATGTAAACACAATGAAAACAAGCACCTAAGAATTCATCTTTTAAGGAAAGTTGCAAATTTCAAGGAAAATCTACTTGGAAGCTGAGTTTAACTGAAAAACACATTTCTTAACTAGTGTAAAGGTAGGCTCGCTTCTACGCTACAGTATGCAGGAATAAACCAGACACAACGAAGCGCAGACATGCAGTAGGTTGTGGCATGGCAGGTATTGCGTGGCTCCTTCTTGTGACTTGCTCTAAATCAGCCTGTAGCTCACCCAACAGCTCTGCAATCGGCACTGCATCGCTGGACAGACGATTTGAACGCTGAACGATATCTTTGTTAACACGAGCGGTGAACACGCATTCTTTGATTTCTCCTGTGCCTCCTCCTCGCCTCCACAACAGCAGCCATCTGTGCGCAAGCAGACTGCACAACTTTCAAACGTGTAGAGACTTTCAGAATTGATCAGTCACATTTACATTTGCATTTTCTCCTTGCTGTATTTTACACAGTTAAACCAAAATGCCCCACTTTGCATATTTATGAAGGCAAAGGTGCAAAATCTGCAGCATTTACTATTTTGCTCATCTGAAGGATACAGTCCTCAGTGCACAGCCTTAGTAAATCAGCTTATGCCATTTCTTGCACAGCTGCATCTTATGCAAACCTTTAGTGTTTAGTGTGTTTTGATTTGCTGAGAAACAATGCAGCCTATTTTGGGCCAAACACAAATTAGCTTAGATCTACCTGGGTGTTATATCTGTTGTGACATTTATGTTTAGATCTCAAATATATTTACATTTCTAGTATCCACATTCCAGTTCAACTATAAGGAGAAGTGAAATTTAAAGGTTTCCTTTTTCTAACGCACACAGAAATCCTTCAACATTATCACCTTAAACGCACTTTCAAACTAATGAAAAGAAATGCAGCGAAATGATGAAAATGAGCTTCAGCTAAGACTGAATTATCACAACAACAGAAAAAACAATCAAGACGGAGGCAACTGGAGAGAATGACAAATAACCAACAGCCGGGGCTCATTTTCAATTAGGCAGAGAAAAATAAACCAGCACAGCGGAGAGAAAAACAGACCTGCTATCACAGCCAAATCCTTCTGGGTACCATTGCCATGCTGCTCCTTATCTTTATTGGCTGTTACTGCTTGATCTGAAGAAGCAGAAACAAGAAACAGACAAATTCATTAATGTCACTATCAAACAGGAGATATGTGTATGATGTTAATATTTCTGGAATCTGGTTGCCACAGTTATCAGTGAAGTGCTAAGCTCTGGCATACCACGTTATATTACATGATATTCAAATGAAGTTGATTTTCAGTTTTACTTCTCTGCTACTCTTTGACTAACCATCAACACATCTGGGTTTTTTTTTCCTCTCCCTCCACCTCTCTGGTCGGTTGGATGACATTTAAATGTCATCGACATCTCGGTATCTTCGATTTTCACTTTTAATCCCCGATAGAGAGGCTCGGCCACTCGGAGCCAGGGAGGTGGTGATGAAGGAGGGTTAGCTCGTGTGTGTTGACGCATTTAACCGGTGTCACAGAGTGCGAGACAGAGTGGGATAGCAGAGAGAAGGAGCCTTGAAGTGGCTGGTGGCTGCATGCTGCAGCTCCACAACATGAGCTGTTTAATGAACCTGTCACTGACTATGACTGTCTTGTGAATCTCAGCCACCTCTGAGAGGACAATCAGGACAGCAGCTAAAAAATATCATCTATCGTTTACATAATTTTCTAACATGGTTGTGTTTATTATGTTTTTATTACTTACAGTCAGTATGTTGGGAAACTACGCCTCTATATGGAGTACATGTACAGTATATACTGTACTATAACATATGATAAGTGCAATAATATATGTGCTGTTTAACTTTGAGAAGAACACCATAATAACCTGGTTTAAACATTAATTACTGCACTTTTAAAAAGCTCCAACTTTGTGCATCATTCAATAAAACAAATACACAACTGACTCGACACAAACAATTAAAGTAAAAAAACAAAAACAAAAAAAAAAAACTGCGAAGACATTTGTCTTGCTGTGATGAGCCCTGGGCTGGTGAGAGCTCCATCAGTACAAACTGGGGTAATGCATCTGTTCTGTCAGACAGACGAATGAAAACACAGCTGACGTGTGTCTGATTTAGACAGACTGTGCTTAGCTGAATTCACAAGTCAGTAGTTAAAAGTCAGTTTTAAAAACTGGAGCAGTTGAACAGGAAGCCAATTAGACTGATT
Organism: Ctenopoma kingsleyae; assembly: GCA_032353495.1. Classification (NCBI taxonomy): domain Eukaryota; kingdom Metazoa; phylum Chordata; class Actinopteri; order Anabantiformes; family Anabantidae; genus Ctenopoma; species Ctenopoma kingsleyae. Next base: position 3,251,240 of record JAUBNQ010000013.1, read on the forward strand.
GTTATGCTCTGAGTTGATTTATTCATTTTCAGGAAGCCTGGTGCCTGCGTCACAAAGAAAAATAGTTTTGAAGCTTAACTCTTCACTTTTAACCAGGGTGGTGCACCACAGTATCTCATGCTGCGTAACTCTAACGTCCTCAAAAGACGGCCGAGTTCAGAGGATTAGATCAAAACACGTAAACAACAGCGTTTTAGCATTTTATCTGCAGCAAGAGACGAAGCTACAACTTACTCAGTGTGCATCAGAAACACCTACACCTGTTGTTTTCTGTTGTTGCAGCAGTATGAAGTCATTCATTAATCGACATTTATATGTCATATGTTTCAATTTTTCTTTTCTTGTTTATGTTTTTAGTCACATTTAACAAACTCTATTTCCCATAAGCTCTAGCTCAAAGCTCAAACTGAACTAAACATCAATGACACCATGTCCACATTTCTAGTCTGCATTTGAATGTTCGTATACATCTAGTGATTGCCAAACAGTGTGGTTCCCAGCGTGTGGTGCTTGACCTTGCAGCGTATGTGAGGTGGACTCTGCCAGAGCTCCGCAGTTTGACTGCACCAGTGGACCACGGATGGTGACCAGGGAGCTTCCCCGATTCGTCAGCGCTGCCTTCAGCGGGGCCACGTGATTGAACTGGACCGAGGAGAGGCAGCCGATGAAACCTTTAGAAGCTGCCTGCATCACGTCTTCACTGAAGTTGTCTGTTCCTACAGAGATGCAGTTGGCAGGTGAAAATATACATTGCAACTAATGGCGACATGTTTGATTTGTTAAATTACAACACGTCTGAGTTATCAAGGCAAGAGCGGCAAACAAACGCTGACGGGAAATCATCACTGGTTAGGACAAAAGTACAATAAGAAGTGATGGGGAAGGGATGACGTGGGAGTTTTTCAGCAATTTTCTGAACATCATCCCAGCACTTACTGGTGACTTTGCCCAATGTCAGCGATCTGATTAAGATCAGCTCTGCATCAGATGACAGCATGTACTTTCTGTGGATGTCCTGGTCGATCTGGTTGAGTGGAGAGAAATCAAATAACAAGGCGATTACAAGAAATCTGAACCGGGGTAGCACCAGCAGCAGTAGCACATTTCAATACATTATAGATTGAGACTTGTGTTCTCTGCAGCTTCACACAAAACCATGTGCGCCCACTGTTAGCTTTGAAGTGGTTTAGGCCTATCGCTTCTGCTCCACAATGCTGACCCAGATGCATCACTTGACTTGGTGATCTGCAGTTGTTTCTGCAAAATTTGTGTTACATGCTTGAATGCTGTTTATGAAAGGCCTACAGTGGTGCTGCTGTAGTCAATGACCTGCTCTACTGCATGTGCCTAACATGTGTTGCTGCACTGTATACTGAGTACTGCAGAGTCCAGTGTCGCAAGCCATAAGCTTGTATTGTTTGTTCCGTCATTCCAAATATGTTTGCAAAGGGTAAACACGTGTTTTTGATGCATTCTTCCATTTCTCCTATGCTTCCTCGTCGCCTTAATAACAGCAGCCATTTGTGCGCAAACACATTGCACCTGCTATTCAAACATATTCATCACAAATACAATCAAAAGCCAGCGCAATTGCTTTCAGGCTTGATAAATCACATTGCGTCTGCCTAATTTATGTATTTGCATTTTCTCCTCCCTGTATTTTTGCAAGAAAAAGGTGCAAAATCCACAGGGCGCACTATTTTGTTCATTTGAAAGACCTCTTTTTTCACGAGTGATATCAAGTTTGCACGTTTTTGTAGCTCTACCTTTAGTAAACCAGACCCCTAGTGTTTTTCCTCAGCATGGTACCAGCTCAACTTGACTTTACTTGCTTCTGGAAACAGGTACTTTGATTTCCACTGCAGATAGTAGCTGGTTGTCATAGCGACGCCACATGAAACTGCTGTGAATTGCAGTGAAATTGCAGACACAAGTAGGAACATAGAGGATATAAAAAAAAAAAATGCTTCTCTTGTTTCTTGGAATGTGGCTTTTTGTCACAGCAAGGAGACTAAAAGCAGCGAGACCAAAACCTGCTGAAAAAAAAAAATCACCAGACTTTGGGAAATACTTAGAGTTCAGATGATGAGACGACTGTGGCTCTGTGCTTCTCTATTACCAACTATTGTTTGCATTTCTCCTTTTAGTATCACCTCAGCTTCCTTGGAACCAGGTAGCCTACTATCCACAACTTTTGCCTGATTGAAAACAACAAAGGCGAGTTGAGTCGAGTTAACCCGGAACCAAAATGCTTCTCAAAAGTTCCTCAGAAAGTTCCTGGTCCCCCTGAAACGGCCCTGCAGATGGAGCAGGCCTTATATATATGAACAGTAAACACAGCGACATTTACTAGCATGAAACAGATTGTGAACTTGGAAGGTCTGCTGCTGAAGGCAAACACACCTCATTTACATTTCACACTGCTTCCTGCATTGGCACTAATGTTGCTGCTGAATGAACTTGCTTCTGCAGAACAGTTGCATATGGACATACAGTAATTTCTAATCCTAATAGAAGACTCCATATGTTCATTGCTCACCTGAACATAGAGGTTATTGCCCACTCGGTGGATTCTGATTCGATGAAGACGTCCATCTGCCAGGTTGCTCAGAGCGGGGCTGAACACATCTGGACCCCTGTCTGTCTGGAGATGATACCAGATCTGTAGACTCCCTGGGTACAGAGAATGAAAAGACACGTAGGGCTGTTCTTTAAACTGATTCCCGCAGAAATCCCCTAGTGAGCTCTTCTGAATTGTTGATTGTGTTGTTTTAACCTAATCTACATGTGTGTGTGTACATTTCATGATTATGCCACAATATGTTTCACTATTTACTGAAACCATGTGGCAGCTTATATATGAATACTTCACTATGATGTATAAAATTTGATCTTGTGGCTCCTCACACACTCCCACACTGAATAAGTCAATACATGCTCAGTGTTTCACCCACACACACACACACACACACACACAGACACAGAGTGGCCGCCAGATAAACGTCAGAAAGCTATGCATTGTCAAGTGGAGCTGGGTCAATATTACAATTCCCAGTCTGTAGGTGAAGGGCTTTGTGTTGTGATTCATTTTAAACCCTGTGAGTGCCCTTATAGAAGGAGGTCACTGTGAATGAAGTGTCTCTTCTGCCCTTCAGTGTTTACAGGGACCCGAGGAACGTGGGTGTTGAGATTTAACACAAAAGAGTGTATCAGGACACCGGCTCGGCTAACGACAGCACATAGGTGTCACTCAATATGATGCTCTACAGTTTGGATACAGCTTAACAGCCATCGGCTTAAAGCCTCGAGGCTTTTCTTGTGTCAGGAGATGAATTAAACACTGAGGCACTGTGTTGACAGAGAGAAATATCCTGTAACAAGTGTTACAAATGTGAAGCCCTTTTCTGAATATGTCTACAGACATAAAGTGAGGGTGCTTAATCCAATCACAGTTGAGTGTTGCCGTTTTTATTCTTGTATTTTTAAATGTTAAGTTAAATGTTTCCGTTAGGATACAGAAGGGTTTTTATTTTGCAGACATTACTGAGACGACTGCACTATGAGGCAAATGTTTTTACAGATGCGGAGGAGGAGTGGAACTGGAGAGGTTAAATCTGATCATTAGCCTATAATCAGTTTGCACAAAGCTGTGGGGGAGGCTCCAGTGTATTAGTGCTAGCAACTGTGGCACCAGCGAGATACACATTAGCTGCCTGTTCACTGTCAGCTTCATTCCCCGTTCTGCTCCTCAGCTGTCGACATGTCAACGCGCAAATAAACAAATGTACAAAAAAAATAAGCTCAATATCAGGTTTTGAAGTTTCAATTAAACGGCCTCAGACTTCCTGAGACACCCATATTTTGCACAAGTTTTGACAGGCACATCCGCACATGTGCGAGCAACCTGCTCTTGCTGGGGGTTAGATTGGTTTATGATTGGATCCTTCTAATTCACTTGGACTCAATTTTGTTGTGCTAAAGGACAGTCTGTCTGCTTCCAAGACAACTCCGGTGTGTCTCAGTTTAAAACAGCCGACACACTGCCAAGAAAGCAATCGACTGTGCCGTACGAGACCGTTATGACATCTGTGTGTCTGCATGCGAGTGCAGGGATGTTCCCTGATAATCAAAAAGAAGAAATGGGGTATAGGTAATGATTTCTTTGTGAGCGCTTTCTTACCTTCTTAGTCGCCAAAACTCAGTGATACACGTGACTTCGAGTATAACATTTGTGTTTAATAAGTCTACGCTGTGAATAACACACATTTAGGAGCTGGTTATATACGTATCTGGCATTTTCTCATTTTTCTTCAGGTGCACATCACAAACAGAACGTAATCTGAAATACATCTGCATTACCGAGCCACATTTCAATCTACTAGAGATCTTCTGCAGGCATTGTTAAACCTACATTGATTTGTAATCAACATTTATGGAAGCTTATAGTGCAGTGTGCAGATCTAGCACTCAGTTGGCTTAACGAGCCAATTAGCTATGCTGCTAACAGAACATCAAGTTCACACAGTTTAGTTCAAATTGCACACATTTGCATTACTGTTTAATTATCAAATAACTGTGAAATGGGGAGGGGGGGCAGTTTGTAGTCAGATGGGAGGTTACAGGTAATAAGGTGCAACAACTTCCTCCATGAGTTTCTGGCTTTCTGTTACCTGTAAGTTCAGCACTGTCAGGACGCCATGCTGTTGGTTGGTGGCGCTTATTTACAGGTTCATTTGAGCATTTTGAGTTCACGTGTCTCTCACTTTAACCCTCATATACAGTTCTAAAAAACATCTGGTCACCAAGCTACACTTGGGCGGAAAAAAAAATGCTTTCATGACTCTTTACCTCGTGTGTGGATATAAAAGGCTTCATAATAAAGCAGCGTTTTGAGCTCGAGTGACGACTGAAGACCTGAGGGCGACAGCGGGTGCTCCACATATCAAATGGCACGTTTCCATCCAAATATTTACTGCCATGTGATGATGTGAGCCGTGCATCACTTTATAGCATTTTTACATCCGACAAGATCTGAACTGGTTTCAAAGGCCTGAGTTCAAAGAGCTGTCACTTTCAAATGAAACCAGACTATAAATGAAAAACACAACCAGCTCATCATGGAGCTGTTTAGTGTAATTTGTTGCATCCTTTTTACTTGGGGACATGACTGATGATGTACATATCCTTATATAGTAAAGTATGTGTGTGTATGTTCTCGTTTTCTCATAATGTTGAACTGAAAATTAAATGTTGTATGAGTTTTAAGCACGAAAATAGTTCATCAGGCTGCAGATAATTAAAAAATGTGTTAATAACTCTACAATATCATTGACATCATGAGCTGTAATGTTGTAATAATGTAAAACCTATATGTACCGTTCCTGGCCAGGATGACTGCGATGTACTGCTGGCTGAAGGTGCTGACAGTCAGCAGCATGGCCGGCCGCTGGGAGGTGACGAAGCTGAAGGCGACGTCCTCTCTGGCCCTGCTGCTGCTCTCTGTGGAGACGCTGGTGGCATGCGAGCTTCGGTTCTGCATCACTGAGAAGGGTTCCTGGAAGGTGTAGGTCACCGAGGACTCTCTGTCGAAGGACACCGACACCTCTGCAGGAGCAGAGATAGAAAAAGAAGGTGTCAGTGCATGAAGCTCTGTTATTAATCAAAGGCTGAAGCCCAACTCCGCATCAACAGAGGCTGAAATGTTTGTTACATCTTAACATACAAGGGCAATCTACACATCCTTTACAGTGGTGAAGTGAAAAACGTAATTTGTGCATATTGCTGATTCTAACACTGAACAAAACCAGAGCATTTAATTTGGATCTGGACATGTTTGTGGTATATACTGTAAAGGGAGTATCACAGTATTTACTATAGAACCTAAACATGCCGTATCAGGCAACAGGAGGAGGTGGGCGGCTGGAAGCTGGTTGGGAAACGGCTGAGATTTGGCTGCCAGCCAGGGTAGCTTTTGGCTAGGAACAGCAATTCTTAGCGGCTGGGATTTGGAATCAGGATTTTCAGAGATAAGGAGTTCACCCATTGATCAAATCCACAGTGCTTCAAGCATGTGCTGTCTGTGGTCAGGCTGTAGCCACAGCAACTGTTCTACATCCTTTCATTCAACTGTTATTAAGAAACTTGCACATGTGATTTTCCTTCTCTGTATCTCATTGCCGAAAGTGCAGTGTGTTTGCGTTGTGTTACGTCTGCAACTGAAAAGGAGAGGATCAGAAACGTGTGTGTGTGGGCGGGGGGGACACACACATACAGCGAGTCTGTTGCTGCTGTTCAAAACACGGTGTCTCAGTTGACACCGGGCAGTTTTTGAGGAGGTGCACATCAGTTACAGTATGACGTAACCTCAAAGCCTGCACACAAAGCTGCCGTAGCTACGGTGCAACCCTTCAACAAAAAAAGAGTAAATCCAGCTTTTGTATCCATCCTTCACAGCAAGGCTGCAGCAAAACATCGCAACACAGCATTTCATGTTTTCTGTGGTGTTTCTATCACTTTAGGAAATTTATCAGACTTCACATAGCTCCCTCTGGAGCCACAAAAGGCTCTGCACAGGTTTTTTTTTCACATGTGTAATAGTACCGCTCAAGCCCTGTAAACAGACTTCTATGTGTGAAATTGGTGGAGTCCACCTATAACGCAGCCCGGAAAGAAGCAACGTCTCAAAGATAAACTCCAGGAACCAAGTGGACGTTGTGAGTTAACCCACGTGGTGGAGGGGTATATAAAGGATGGATAAAAATAAACACTACTATGTGCATATACACAAACACAACCAGCACACGATTAAACATAATCAAAAAGGGAAAAAAAAAAAAACTTGGTCGCAACAGATGCTAAGATTTAAAACTCCCTTTACAAATAAGCTGGTCATCTGTGGTTTGATAGGTGAATATGTAACTGTTCTGTCTTTCAAATTCAATTCGTATTTCGTGGGATTAATGGAGAGCGGAGCGAACAGAAGGCACAATATGGCCACATACCAAGACACTGTTACACCACACTGCTGCACCAACACAGTCTCTGGTGGTAGCACATCCACTGAAGCAGGTAATCTCTAACTAGTTCTGTAGCAGCTATATCATATCATAGCTGACTGCCTTGTGTTAACAAAGCTGTCTGGCTTGTGCGGAGTATTTTCAATATGATGTCAAAACTTCAGCCACGCGGGGCTCGAAAAAATCTTCCATTATACCATCAGAGAACTGAAAGACACTGAGACGTGAACCCAAGGGTGAGTCTGTAACCTAGAACCTGTCGTGATTCTACACCGCATTAACTGCGAGATCCAAGTTGCAATAAACCAGAAATATCTCTGAGCAGCAGCCAGATTAGTTGGATCCTGGCTCGGGCGCCACTTTTATATTTAACAAACAGAAGCAAGTGGAAACAGTGTAAATAGCACAGTGTGTTTAGCCACATTTGGAGCCAAACTTTCATATCTTTTCCTCCAGAATGTGTCTTAAAAACACGTTTTTTCTTCATATATGGCTATTTGCTCAGCCTGTGGCTCTTCTATCCACGGGGTTCACATGTATTGGCTGCCTGTGCTCTGCGCTCACGTACCGCGGGAGATAATTTGGTCTAATGCATTTTAAATGTTCTTAGAGTCTGGACAAGTATTAATGGCCTCTTGCATTACTTGCATTTTTATTGGTGCCCCCTAATGAAATCACCTTGACAATGATCGATTATTTGTTTGTTTCAATCAACATTAATCTCTTAAAAGAATTACATGAAGTGTGGAGCTTTGGTTTAAACACACACCGGCCAGGACTCACCTTGGTTACAGGTGGTTCCTCCGTAGGCGGACTGGGAGCAGTCGCAGACGTAGCCGTTGCTCTTTTCGATACACCTCCCTCTGTTGTGGCAGAGGCTGCTGGAGCCGCTGCAGTAGCCCGGACAACCTGAGCTCACCCCCGGAGTCATCTTAGCCCTCTCCTCCAGGTCGAAGCTCACGCCGTTGATGGTCAGGGTCCTGATACAGCCCAGAAAGCCTCTCTGCTGGGATGCTGTTCCCCCTGGGCAGAGGATGGGGATTAGTCAAATCTAATGCTAAAAAACACCCAGAATGACTTATAATCATGATTGCCTTAGAGGCTAATGGGGATTTATGCCAAACATCTTAATTCTAGTGTGCATTTAGGAGAACTCTGTAGGCACTGAAGTGTGTGAACCTTCATCAACACCAAATATACAACGTAATGGACTAGACTGGCTTCCAAGAGACGTCACTGCACATAGAAAACACATTCGTGCCAGCTGTTAATATTCTGTTCGCTTCATGGAGGGATGGAAAATGATATGTAGAACGTATCACAAATGTATCACCAAGCACAGGTGGCTATAATCTCCTTTCACGGTCCCGTGAGGCTCATAAATGATATGCGTTAAATCCCAGAGCATTTCAGAAGTGAAGCTTTTCCCATGTACACTGCAGGAACTTACAGTTCTTGCATTCGATATCTGGCATATGTCTAATGTTTGGTATATTTTGATGACAAAAACAGCAGGGATTCCGCAGCACATACTAATCTTACTACTGCTATTAGCTGTAATATGCTGTACAGTGTGAGGGTGATTCTCATGCTATTAACCCATGCTATCTGTTAATGGTTTGGGACAAGCACAGGTAATTTGTCACTCCCCTGAAAGAGCACCTGTTGTGTGGTCTGGATTACTGTTATTACTAGTATAACTGCTGTTATGGCTGTTAACCACCTTCAGGTAGAGGATGTTTATGATGCTGTTCAAAATGTAAAACACATAGAAATTTACCTATGAAAAGCGAGTTTACTTGTCCCCAACACTTTGCTTTATACGAGCTAAATGTGTTTTCACATTCAGGGATGCTTCTTTGTTCGTTTGTTTGCAAACTGGAAACAAGTGCACGTGTGGCTTCCAGCCTTTTAGTGTAATTACGTAATTAGACAGGAACATCAAATATCTAAAGAACAGTAAATGGAGAGAGCTTTTAAAGTAATGGACAGCCCCATATTTTAAACATTTTACCAGCTATAAACACACATTAGTGATGGCAAAATAAACCAGACACTGAAACAAACGTGTTTCTGGTATTTTGTTCTTTCATCAAATATATGTTGTGTTTTAACACAAATGTATTTTATACTGTGAACTTTTGCTGATCACGTTCTACAAGTATTTACGTCCTGCAGAGGAACATTTTGTCATATTCCCTTCGTCATCTACCAAACGACGAGCCTTTATAACCAACATAATCACACATTCATATAAGCTGTGTTTTCTAAGAGGATAAATGAATCCTTTCGTTAAATGTCACCTTTGCACCGTCTTATGAAAATTAAATCTTCACCTAATGACACATTTTTCACAGGCTTATTGCTTCCATTTGTCATTTCATTTCTGTGATACATTATTTCTTAAAGTAAATTATCCATTAAGCATTTGAATTAAGACATAAAATTTTATTTTCTGTTATCTCCGTCTCTTCCTGCGGCCTGCTGTGTTATTAAAGAGACACGTTAAAATATCAGAGGAGGGGGGGAAAGTGAGCAGCCACAGAACAGTAATGTAAAAAAAAAGTAAAATAAATGAGTTTGTCACACTTGCTTAAAGGATAAGTTTGTAATTTTTAATGCACGAGCACAGGACAGGGCCACTTTGAGAATTATTGTTGGCTGCATGTGCTTCTCCTGCTGTGAACAGATGCATTTGTAGTGTCACTGCAGGAGGAGATAAGAGTCAACATCTTTGGCTCACGCTATTGTTAGACTTCTGGAAAGCAGGAGAGGAAACATGGGGAAATATTTACTTGAAAACAGACTGCCTGAGCCTCATGTTAGCTTCAGCTGTAATTTAAAATGCATTTTTGGCACAAAGCAAACACGGTGAAGTTGTATTCCTGTGTAAATAGTTAAACAGCACAGTGGGACTCTCCTGAATGATGTAATGATCCTGTATGTGTAAGTGTAATTAGTTTTGCAGACTTTACAAAATAATACTGTGTCCATACAGTGAGTCGTCTGTCAGCTTCAGCTGTGGTGAGGCGTTCAGGGACAGTCCGTCTGTGTTCTGAAAGTGCTCAGTGTCTAATAATGTTTAGTGCTCCAAATTGTGCTAACCGAACATGGTGGAACATTTAATGGCTGAACAGCCAGATTTTTTCCTTCTGCAGTTAGTGGAGACCAAAACAGAGGATAAAAAAGACGGATATTTAACCTTTGAGTGCACTGCTCCTCAAATTAGACAAAAGACTGTATTAAGTCATAGCCTACCTATGAAGAGCTGGCTGCTGAGCCGCAAGCGGAGGTGTCCGTCAGCTGGCGCCTCCAGGAAGCGGAGGGGAAGCTGGTCAACCTGCAGGGACGCCTCCTTCACATTACGCTCTGCCCTCACGTAGTGCCACTGTCTGTCATTCAGGGGGAGGTGAGACTTGACGGACAGGACCGCCGGACCATTTCCCACATCAAAGGAGAAAGTCACCACGGAGGGAGCTGGAAGGCCAGTGGAGAAGTGTACACACACACACGCACACACACGCGCACACACACGCACATACACAACAGCCATGACAGACTGAATGTGATATTAGGTTTTTTATGTTCTTCTCTGTCCTTCCTTTCTGATGCAATGTGATACAATGCTGCTGGGAAAACTTGATGACCTGAATAGATTTATGAGGGGGTTCAGCTGACAGCTCTTCAATATTTCACAGTGTCTCTGATGCTGCAGTAATACATAATGGCTCCAAATATCCTGAGAACTCCTCCCTCAGGTTTAGGAACAAAACACACTGTAATCAACTATTTCACATGTTCGTAGCACCTGTAATGAACAAAGCAATCGACCTCCCCGTGCAGTGGAAGTGTGCTCCGTGCTAGCCCATGCATTAAATATGCTCAGCAAGTACGAGTGGATGTTAATTATTTAATGTAATGCAAAAGAAATACCACAAACACTACAGTGCATTACTCATGTCAACCAGTCTGAATCTAAATATACGCTATTCTCACTATTTTATCTGGTCTACCTGTAAAAAGAAATCTGCGAGGTATTATAATAATATTTTCCTTCGTTATCCATTCACAGACTTCGGCTCCACTACGTGGGTAATAAGAAATGCTTTTAACATCTCCTACAACAGCATGACATCGCTGTTGACTGTGTCATTAGGATTACATCATGCTGTGCAGTCCCGACAGCCTGCTTCTTGGGGAAATTAAAACTGTCAGCTATAGTACAGATGGCATTTCCATCTGAGAAAAGAAAAAAATATCACTGACAGCTTTTGTAGGTGTTCTTACATATGGCTAGTCTTTTTTTGCAATCTGTGTGCATGTCCTTGTCATGTAGTGTTTCATGCTGCACTTATTCTGGTCTGGAGTGTTGACTCACAGCTGAGCTCCACTCTGATGAAGTCCTTCAGGCCCTGGTTCTCGAGAAAGACTCCTGACGGAGCGTTGGTCTTGAAGTAAAAGGAGATATCCGAGGCGAGCTCGGTCTGCAGCGTAGGGAAGTAAAGGTAGGAGGACTCCTGGTAGAAAGAGGCTGAATTCCACAGAGACTCTGAAAGAGAAAGGGGAAAAGAAACGAGTGGTAAAGGCACGGTAAAATAAAAAAGTGTCTCGTTTGTCTCTTTGTTGCCTCTTTTGCAGCTTTTTCTCACATTTACAGTGATGAAACACAAGAAAGGAGGGTAAATCCCTCATTAGATTTTTCACTAATATCTCTGTGTGTGGCAGTAAAACAGGAAGTAAACAGTGTGTTAACGTTCAGACACTTTGTTTTTTCATGGTCCAACAGAATCACTTTATTTCTTTTTCCACACAGTGATTATTGCAGAGAAAACATCAGAATAGATCGTAGTTCAGCGGCGTGCGCAGTCGAGATATGTCCTTATCAGTGTCAAGGTGTTGTTGTCAAAGTGGTTCTGAAATATTTACTGTATGATGCCATTCCTCCCACTGTCCATAAGTGGATCAACAGATGACTTATTGGGGCCATTAAGACACGAGCTTTATTTATTTCGCCACAGCTTGTTCAGCTGATGTGTTTGTTAATGTCAGGCGTCGTTTTACTCTGAAAATGTCAGCAGGACCCCGAGCAGCACAGACGCACGCAGACAGCTGGGCTGCAGGCTCTCGAGTGAGACACTAATGTCGCAGCAAAAGATGTCGACATACGTTTGGGACCAGGAAAAAAAAAAAAAAAAAACTATGATGAAAAGTTTTGACTTGATTTAAAGAAAAAAAGAAACGAGTACGTATACATGTATAGATTAATTTCCTGTAACATTTTCTTGAAACTGTCACATCAGTGTTAAATATACTTATTTAGATTCATATTAATTTAATGTAAAACATCTGTTCAGGCAAGTTCCAGCAGCAAATACATATTTAATCATGTTTTGCAGAGTGAAGCTATTTAAACAAAATGCGCATACGTAATTATTTATTTTGACAACACAACTAAAAAGTTAATGTCCGTACGAAAACTACAGCAGCGGTTAAAGGGCGACTTCACTGATTTTCAGCTTGCTTCTTATGGTTCTGCTTCGAGGAGAACATGATATAAATTTTAACATTCAGTAAAGGGATGTTTTAACACATAAAAAGAAGAAGAAGAGAAGTTTAATACCATTCATATTTGTACAGTAAGTGTTAGGATGCAAGCTGAAAATCAGTGAAGTCGCCCTTTAACCACTGCTGTAGTTTTCGTACGGACATGATGATTTCCAGCTTTTCAAAGAACTGTTTTATTGGAGAACGGGTCATAAAAGGCAAAGTACCAGCGAGTTCTTCAAGGCAATAATTTAGTTTTTCGGTTAAAATAAAAATAAAAATCAAATACATCTACGTTGTCAAAGTGTCAAAGCCATAAAATGATGTTTTCATTCAGAGTATTGTCCAGATTTTGATGATAATGTCTCCTGGTGTAATAACATTTCACACCACCACAAATATACTGTTTGTGCAAATAGTTCTATGTCATTTGATTCGTACTGTACTATCCATAATTCAGCCTTTCATATTTAATGTTTTTAGGGAACTTTCATATCTCCACTGGAGGTTTGAACCACATTTGACTGCAGATGAGCTTGTAGAAATTCTCTGCCCCGTGTCCACAGCTCACTGTGGGACATGAAGCAGTAAATATCTACAATCTCTTTCATGTTCCAGTGCTGCTGTCCAGCTCTGCCCCCTCCCGCCCTCCTCCTGAGTGTCCCTCCATTTTGGCACCACTGCTCTGCTGCACAACATGATTTTGTAAAGACAGACCCACGGGTAGGTCCAGGAGGTTTTAACACACACAGAACAGATGAGGTTTAACTCTCTATCCACAGATAAACACAAAAGAACAAGGCATAAAGGCATCGTCTGAACACGGTTTGTCTCTGATCAGCACTAATCCTCCATCTGCAACCAAATCTGGAACAGTACTGTAGCTTCAACACTGAGGTGATCACCTACTGTCTCCATAACAACGCAGAGGGCCGATGTGGTAGACTGCCTGCGAGCCCGTTCTGTTGGTGTCTCCGATCACTATCTGGCTCACTGGTAGGTGGTCTTTATAGGAGAGGATTCCCGTGTCATTAGCCCTGTGGCACATAAAGACAAAAAAAACAAATAAATAGTAGCACAGGGCCCTGGAGGGCCAGTTGCCTTTGTGGGGGTCCAGATAAAGGCATTCATTCTTCTACATTAGCACAGAACTCTGAGTAAACACATTAAAAAGGGAGCAATCTATCACAATGCAGACAACTGCCTCTGGAAATATGCAAACTGAGCTGAATCCAGAGAAGCTTTAGAGTGGATTAAAACACAGAATGCAAAGACGGTGAGAGCGCGTAGTACAGCAGACTGAATGAAAACGGAGAAAATCCTTTGTTTCTTCATTTCAGTGCTTAGAAAATAAGCCTAGCTTGATCATAATTGTAATATCATATATGAGCTGTAATTAATCATTTCAGGGGAAACACTGCTATATGATCTCACACACTCGGGTGGACGGAAGAAAGGATGTGAATATGATAGAGATAGATTTTTGGATTTAAGAAAAACACATTCACTCATCTTATTCATCTGTTTCTCTTAATATCAGGATGGGGATCATATCAATGTGTGTCAGAAATACACTAGATTGTTTATTATATTACACTAATGCAGTTTAATACAGTTCTTTATTAAATCCTTCCTCCGTGGAGGGTTAATGTTAAGTTTTTGCACTGTTATGTTGCACTTTGTGGTGCTGTTTAACTGTATTGCATCAAACAGAGATGCGACACTGCTACTTATCCCGCAAAACAGCAAAGAATATATAAAATAGCAGTTTGCATTGTTTACCATGTGTCTGTATCAGCGTCACAGTTGCAGAAGTAGTTCATGTCAATGCAGTTCTCCTCCAGGCTGCAGGAGCACTGCTGGACTCCAGGCAGGAAGCCTCCCCAGTAACTCCTCTTCTCCCCTTCCCGGTCCAGCCACCAGGACATCGGACTGCCATCTGCAACAATACACCAGACACTCGGTCACCACCGCAGCAGCCTGACGGCTGCAGTGCCAGAGCTCTAGCTCAAGTAGGTCAAGGTCGTGGGTTATATCGGGAGCATTTCATTATTTTCGCCTCACTGGCTTCATCCTAAAATGGAAGAAATTATGGAAGTGAACTGAAAAAAATAAGATAAATTCAGAATCCAGAAATTCAAACATCCCGTTCTGTCAGAGGCTTACTTAAGATATGAAATAAAAATGGGAAAAATAAAGACGCACATCCACTTTACATAATGTAATGAGAATATTTTGGCAGCAGGAAAGACACTGTTTGCCCCAAATACAGAAAATATAATTAACACACGGAAATATTCACCTTTTACAAAAACTTGACCTGGAATTAGAAAAATTATACAAATGCCCTTCTGTCAAACTCAAACTAAGACCATCACTTCAAACGTTAAAAATGAATAAATATAATAGGGGACAGAAAGTCAGAGGCACAATTCGTTACCTCCACTGTGAGGTTAAGTAGCCCAGCTTCAATCATCTGTCACACAGCGTGACCCTGCATCAAAGATGAGACCAGCGAGCAGGGAAAACCCATTAAGCTACATGTCACAATACATAATCAAGTGTCACATACTACGGTGCTTTCATCCCGCACATACATTACAGCTGCATTAGGCTATAATGTATGGATACACATGTCACATTAGTCTAAATCACAGAGATGCCATTAGTTCATCGGACAACACACCCTGGAAATCTTCTCCAAACAGGATCTGAAACCTAAAACTAACTGTTTGTTTAGACCTAAGCTGAAAAGCTACTTGTACTGTGTGCAGCAGTGAAGCTCAGGCTGAAGTGGGAAATAATGTGGGCTAAAACAAGCTTGGTCAACAAGGAGGTATTTGAATTGCAAAGGTTGAAAATAACACACACTTACTGTCTTTACCCTCTGGTCCTGCCCTTACTCTCACTGCAGCTGTACCCTCATAGTATGCAGCTTTTTAAAAACACCATTCAGACACTGAACAGGTACACAAATAAGTAAAAGCAAACAATCAATACTTCTTGAAGGAGAGGTCAGTCTCACTCTCTCCCTTAAATTGTCTGGATATTGACAGGACGTATTCACAGCAAGAAGGCAAATGCACCTCTCTCCTCGAAATTCAAAAAGAGAAGAAAGTGGTCGTGCGTCGTGTTTTCTGTTTTTTCCCCCCTCTAACAACCACTGGTTGGACATGCCAGCATCATCACTCTTCATCACCATCTCCAGCTAAGATCTTTAAAAATAGTAAAACACAAGCGTAACAACTGACCTTCTATTTCCACTGCCGCGTTCTGCATAAACCGCAGCCAACCACGACGGTGAGGTGAATAAAGATGAATGTGTTGTAGGCTTTAATGAAAGTTTTCTAAATGCCAAGTCGCCTCATGCAGCTTTAAGGGTTTTGGCGCCGCAGTGTGACACGCAGGCGTCACGTAGACACAAATATGTAAACAAATATAGCTGGATACAAATAAAACTGTGAAAATAACAAGCGGGACTGGAGAACAGGACGCCACAAAAAAAACAATCATTAAACCGCTGCTGTGAATCTTCATTTCCTCAGCGTAGTGTTAAAAGAGTTATCCCTAAGCAAGCTTCATTCATTACGGATTTTAAATAAGGAAAAAAAAGAAAAAGAAAAAGGTGTTTAACAATGCAAATCAGACCACAGTCGAGCATCATTACAAGGACATTAAGTGACTGAACATCTGTGTTGTGAGGGAACAGTAGAGACTGACAGGAGAGATGACAGAGGGGGTGGGGGGTGGGGGATGTTATAATAGCTAAACTCCACAAATGAATGTGAACTTGAGCAGTTCTTGGCACATACCTGCATCTATAAACCCAGTAGGCTTTGAGCAGCTGCTGTTGCTCTTTTTTTCTCCCTGTAAATTAGCATGAAATGTGCAATTTTGTCCAATAATTAATCTGAATATGCTGTTTATTTATGTTTATTGTCAAGGGGTTATTGTTCATACCTGCACACTCAGAAAAAGTGATGTGCAAAGAGGCAATTGATCCTTTTCCACAGGAGATATCTGTTCTCAGACAACAAAGGTAACCGTGATAAAATTCAGCTGCTGTGTTCATACAGCTATAAAATAGCTTGTTTTCTATCTCTCTTTGAAGTCTAGTGTGATAATGAACTTGTTTGTTTGCACACACATGGCACCAAGGGAATGGCAGAATCTGGGACTTCATGAATGTTTCATGATTTAAGAGCAAATGTTTGGATGCTTGGGACACCGCGGGAGCCACAGCATTTCGAGACGTATGCGCACAGAAAGATTGGAGGCCGCCTTTCCAGTTATTACGAAAATATAACAAGGAGAGCGAAGCAGGAGGGAGGGTATTGAAGGGGCAGCAGCTCCCAATGTGACAGAGCACAAACAGCCTGACTTTCAATTCACAGTGTAACAACAATCACTCCCTGATGCTACACCAAGGCCATGTTCAGACTGACTTCACTCTGTGTGAAAAAATCACTGGCTCCTTATGCATTTCAATGTGGCGATGCAGTTAGGTGCCAGTGCAGAACACTCTATCCCAAAAAAAAAAGAAAAAAAAAAAGAGTTGTTGGTGGTAGGGGGGTGGTTAGGGTTTGTTGACCAAACATATTTTGATGTCAAGGCACTGCACTGGGGTGGCCAGACGAGTATGTGCAGGCGCACACACCTGGTAGATTAACTTGTAACATGGTTGCTGTGACTGAAACAGCTTCCACGCTGGTCTGTCTGAAGAAATGTTGCCTCGTGGTGCCATAAACTACAGTTATTCAGCATCTACTCCTTTACATTTTTTTTGTTGTGCAGCTCTCTTTTTGGTCTAAATTAAATTATTAATAAAGTGATGTGACCGCAGCTCATTATTACCGCAGCTCAGTGAAAGTTTGACATTCAGAGTACCATAATTACCTTTTGTATTGAAGAGACGGGACTTCCTGCAGGTGTACACCACTTCCTGTTGGCATTGCTCTGACCCTGACACGATGGCGCGCAGCTGCTCAGCCGAGGCGCTGTAGTTGAACTTCATGATGTGGGGTTTCTGAATAGAGGAGCTCTGGACTGTGACTGGAGCGGTGCTGTTGTGGGTCAACACCGTCCACACCTTCTCCTCTGAAAGGAAGAATTAAATGTGTTTAATATGCTGCGAACACGCTTTCTCTTCTACACAAACACCAGTGTTGTAGATTTAATTGTAAATGGATTCAGTGCTTTGTAGAGGTCCTTTTGGCAGCAATTACAGCTTTGAGTCTTCTTGAGTGAGGCTCTAGAAGCTTCTCACACCTGGATTTAAGCATTTTATCACATTCTGCCTGACAGATCCTCTAAAGCTCCATCAGATTGGATGAGAAATGTCATCTTTAGGTCTCAACTCAGATGTTCAATGGGGTCTAAGTCTGGGCTTTGATTGGGCCACTCAAGGACAGTGAGAGACTTGTTGTTAAGCCACTCCAGTGTTGTCCGTTTTCTTCAGGTCACCGTTGTGCTGAAAGGTGACCCGTCAACCCAGTCATTTCGGCCCTGTGGGTGAATGGAGGTCTGCCCAGAGTGTCAGTTTCTTGTCTCAACAGACCAGAATTATTTTCTCCTCCATCTCTCTATTAAAGAGTAATTTAAAGGCAGTTCGGTAAACTCCAAGCAGGCTGCAAAATACCTTTTACTCAAGAGTAGCTTAAGGCTAGCCACTCTCGAGCCCCTATAAAAAACAGATTGATTGAGCGTAACTGAGATGGCCGTCCTTCCAGCAGGTTCTCCCCGGCTGAGAGATGACTGGGTTCTTGGTCTTTCTTGTATTGTTACTCATTTTGACGAAGGCATAAGGTCAAAAATGTTTGGTGAATGAAGTCTGGTAAACTACAGAAGTGATTAGTACGACGTGTTTTAATTTTAATGTATTCGTTTAAAGGTGTGCACAAGCCTGTACATGCGCTGTGCGTGCATTCTCAAAAGAAAATCTGTTTCACCAGACGGCGTCGGCAGAGTTGTGCCGGTTCCACACTCCTTCCATTTCAGTTATTGCAGCCACTGTGTTTTCGGGAACACTTAAACCTTTAGAAATGGTTTTACACTCTTGCCCCCGTCTATGTGTCAGCACAATTTTCTCACAGAG
>JAUBNQ010000013.1:3295534-3308804 GCA_032353495.1 Ctenopoma kingsleyae
AAAATGTTGGTGCACAGATTATGAAACCCTCCTTGTTGTTCTTTTTATAATTATTAACCCCGTCTTTCCACTCGTCTCCCAGCTGAATGTCTGGAAAATCTAATAAACCAAATGAAGTCTGATTGAGGCTGTGGTGCAGTCGGTCCAACAATTCATTAGCTAACAACACTCGCACACGTCAGCACGACTCATTAGCATTCAAAAGCAATATCATTACAAGAATACCACTGAGGCTGCCTTGATCACTGTGACGTTTGTGTTTTTTTCCTTTTTGGAAAAACTTACAACAGAACATCCTGTGTGTTCCTGCTGGGAGATGAGACGGAGTCTCTGAATTAAGGCCTGAGGGTGCAGAAGAGTTTCCAAAGAGCCAGACGACCGGGGTTGGTCCTTATCTGCATAAACAGCACTAACCCCACAGTGACTTCATTATTTGTATTTATGTTTCTGTCGCTGTGGAGCAGTCTCCCTCCCGTTCATTAAGTCTCCTTACTTCCTCTCCAGTGATGAGCTCCCATGTGTCAGTTTTACTTTATGCTGCATACAAAAGTTTATTTTAATCAATTCACTGGGGGATGAATCCTGCTGCCAGCGATGAGGACGCTACAGTATGTTGCACGAGGTCATTGGCCAGTTAAACAGCCTCAGGGAATGCAAAGTGACGACAATGCTACGAGTATGTGACCTTGCCACGAGTAAAAATATGACTTCAATTGCTTATCTCCAGACAAACCACACCTATTGAATAAAGTTAGAGGGTATCTGAGTTATAGTTGTATTAAGGTACTGTCTGTTTGGGTTTAATAGCTAGTGTCTACTATACAGTCTGCACTGCTCTGGCTTTTCTTCAATAAAACAACAATCTACTGTCATGCTAGAGGCTCTGCGAAGTTACACTTAAGCTCTGTGATGCTTTGAGACAATGCAAGCATCAGCAACACAGCTACCACGACCACTGCCCAGAGGGGTGATTCTGCAGGTGCCCTGCATGTTCAATGACATTAGTTCCTGACTGTTCTGGTAGCGGCTATTTTTGTTTGGGTGTTGACGTGAGCAAAGAAATATAAAGCATTTCTGAAACAACTGCAGTCATAAACTTCCACCGCACTTAACACTGTAGGAAAAGTCATGCAATCACCAAAGTCTCTAGGATTCATCCTCTGGGGATCATGCATGCCTTTGCAAAAATTCATGCCTGTCTGATTGGTTTTGAAATATCTACATCTGGATCAAAGTGCCATTTGTCTAGTGTTGTTAAAAACACCCTAAATGAGCCAGCATGCTTTCTACCAACGCTGTTTACATTTCCTCTGAGATCAGTATAACATTAGAGGCGCTATCAACATGTGAAGTCCAATCTGAAGTGTTATTGTGCTATTAAAAGGAATGCCACTGGGAGCAGAAAATTACTCCTTAGCACTCACACAAACACATTTTAATTCTCGTTAGATCCCCATCTACCTGAACAGCTAACATGCAAGAAAATTAATGTTTAAATTCCCCCCTTAAGGAGGCAATTTTGTTTCCCACACTTATTCACCGCTGCATTAAAAAGAGACTTTTAAATAAGGTTTTCCAAGGATAATGCTGGTAATCTGGACCCCCTGCGAGAATACATTCTTCTTCCTGCATACAGTAAGAATATTTGCAAAGACTGTCGAGCTAATTTACAGAGTAGATTGACTATATTATACAGGGAATTAGGTTAACGGGGTGTTGCCATTTCTGTAGAATTTGCTTTAAAAGTATTATCACAGAGAAACCTTTTTATCTCTCAGGCAAAGAAATTCAAGAGTAAGTCTCTGTAAGTCTGTCATTCTTTGTGTTCGATAGTCCACAAGGTGATAAACGTCCACGTTTCATCTCCTCAAAGCTGCCACAGACTAGTAGGACTAGAGATTAGTCATTTTCACAAACGTTCTCCTCTGGCTGGCACTAATTAGGTTATTATCAGCATGTAGAAGAGTGCCACCCCGTTGTTTCACATGTTCCTCTTGTACTTAATAAGGCTTTGCTGAGAACACGCCCACAGACAGAGGACAGACAGGGACGGACGGTGACAGATACAGATACTGACGTCAGAGAAAACAGGCCACTGAAAATAAGTTATATATGTATATGAAATTATATGTGATTTAAATGACATTTATGGTGTTTTGTTCTCTTGCTTTTGAGAATGTTAGTCTTAGATTTTAATGACTACTCTGAGGACCAGAGGTGGTGCTGGTCCCCCCAGAGGTTGTATTGCTCCCTCCTGGTTCCTCCCTTAGGGGGGTAGGTAATTATGACTATAAAGAAGAATCTTCAGCACGAGCAGAACTGAACAAATCTGACGCTGGGATAAATAATTACACATAATAGTGAACAGGTCATTATTATTAATCATTTATCATTCAAATTACAGGTGTATTACAGGTACTCATATTTTTTCGTCACACTACAATCAGTATTCAGTGTTACACCGCTTCCAAAAACAAATGCGGTCTCTTTGATTCACAGTCACTGTGACGTCTGGACAGGTGTTGTCAGTGGTGGTACTCTGAATAGAATGGCTCTAATTCCTGAACAGTAAATGTCATATTTTTGTGGAACCTTTTAAAGTAAAGCTGAAAGTCTACACTCCCAATATGTCTGTAACTAACTGTACATTTTTTAAGCCACACTGCTCCAATAACTTTATTTACTTGCCCTAAACAATTAAATTGCAGCATATGGGTCATATTGGCAGGGTTGACTTTCTTGCTTTTTAGCCGGGCTAATTTTTCTATGGAGCTAATCTGGCTCAGCATTAGCTCATTGTGGCTTAGCGTTAGAAGTCATATCAGCAGCTGCTCCTCTCTCATTAGTACCCCACAGGTCCATTTCTGGCAGTGAGCCGTTACCTTTGAGCTTCACTTGTTAAGATGCCAGATGGATGTGAGTTGGTATCAGCCAAAGGTCTTGGTGAAGGTCGTAGTTATTCGGGTTGGGTGTGATTTTCATTTGTGATTGCGGACTAATTGGCTGCCATTCATCCTGCACCGTCTTAAAATCCAAGTTCGCACCGGCGCCAAAGAAGAGCGAGGAGGCGTGTGGTTTCAATTTCCTGTGTGAGCGTGAACTGAATACACATCATTAAATATAAAGACCAATCAGGCCTGGTTTTAATGCAAAATTGAGTTGTGTTATTTTCTTCTTGTTTACATAAACAAATTAACCCAGGGTTATAAATCCGAAATGACAAAAAGCTCTGCAACAGTTTTTCCAGATGGTACATGAAATCTTTAACATTCAGTCTGAGGCATCATCAGCACAGCTGCTGCTTCGGGCCCTGAAATGGGCAAATTACACATATGAAAACCTCTGTTCATAATTTAAGTGTTTAAGTGCTGGGATATTTGTTGATATATTTTAAACCCAGAGAATTAAGACATTAATACACTTATAATTAGTCATTGCAATGTGGTTCAAGCTCCATTAACTAAGATTTTACACATTTTCTGATAAATGGAGTGAAAATGTGAGACAGGACACGATGTCGTGAGCTGTAATCCAGCACAGTCTGCTACATGCAGCCCTCCTGTTGACACTGTCTTTTTTTAAACAAGCGATCTGTCTGTCAAACAGCTCTATATGAAAACAGCACAGACCAGGATGTCCTCATCAGTCCTGATACTTGACCACATCTCATTTCAGTTGTTAGTGTTAATTGCCACGTGAACCCCACCACCTCTATGATGACGCCTGGAAGCTAAATTATCTCAGCTGCTAACATTACTATTAACACCTCATTTAAATGGACATAACAAAGTAAACGCAGCCTCTACAAACGTATTATGAATTTCTGATCTATAAACCGTGTTGCTGAAACGCTGCCGCCCAACAGAGCAGCTAACGTTAGCTTTTGGAGCGCGTTCCGTTCATGACGTTGTCTCAGAGAGATTCAATAAAAGACAAGGAAAGAGGGTCTCCAGCAGCTAGATGGATAGATTTTCAGAAGTGGATTGTTGTGTTAGTGACTATTACATATTATTGAATAAAGTCTATTACTGTTCCAGGACCAGTGGAGGAAAGTTCTGGCTTGGCTTCAACCTGGCTCAGAGCTAAAAGCCTGCTATTCAACCTCATGATGTGTGAATTCCTACATTGTAATGTACTTTAGATAATGAATTTTTAAAGAGATAGGAGGAAGATAAATAATTCAAGTCAACACACAGCACCAGACAGAGTGTTCACACTCACATCTGTGTGCTCTTTTAATTTCAACACAATAAAAAAAGATCGCTTTGCAGCAATGGCGTGCCAGTGGGCAACTACACACTATGCTAATTGGACTGCCAATTAGAGAACACACTGAAAAAACAGTTTTACATCTTCTTAGCAGCCTTTGACATAACTGGGGCAAACACAATGAAGAATTAATGACATGTGCCAACATGAGGCTATTTTTTTTTTTTAAACTGTGAGTTCTTGTACTGGCTGCCATAACATGTTGTGACATTACATGGAGGATATAAAAAAAAGCAGTATAATAATTGACACCAGACACTTGCCACACATTGAAACGTGTCAGAAAATGTGATGTCTGACACAGACCTGCAAAGTCATGTAGGTGGTCCCCAAAGCTCAGAGCACCAAAGAGAGGTGATATGATGGCAGAAAACATTTGGGAATGTTCTGGTTTTCTGCATCAGTTGTTCATAAAAAGTGATTTAAGGGTCAGATATAGACAGACACAATGTGCTCAAGCTTATAACACACAAATCTAATATTTCATGTCTTCACTGAACACATCTTTGAAACATTTAAGGTACTGCTGGAAAAAGTAAATGAACCCCCAGGCTACTGATTTCTATAAAAGCTAATTGGAGTCAGGAGTTGGCAAACCTCGAGTCAAATCAATTAAATGAGATCAGAGGTCAGAGCCACTTTGACTCTCAAACATTTTCATTTTGCTATTAACAAGAAGTATCTGCTGATGTGGAGCATGTGTCACAAGGAACGAAATCCATCTTTTCTGTGCGTTATTAGCTGAAGCACATTGTGTTTGTCTATAACTGTCACACAGACAAAGATCACATCACATCTTAGGATCAATTTATGGAGGAAACAGGCTGTTTATGATCTGAGAATCCTGCAAAAACGTTGCATATACTGTAAGTTCATAAACGAGCTTCATACCGACGCCTCTTTGGACACAGTGTCTCACATTTTGCCTGTGCTTCCAGTCTATATGCAAACCTCAACTGTGTCATTGAATTTAGGCAATAGGTGCACCGCATGATGTACTGATGTTCTCGTCTACTGACAAGAAAGCACGTAACTATGTTTTCTACAACGTCCACCAGGTGACTATAAATAACCAGGAATCAGCCTCAGACTTTCTTTCTTGTACAATTTGCTGAATTTCTTTTATGACCAAAATGAAACCAAAAATAATACTGATTAAAGTTAGATTCAGTTGCAAACATAAATAAATCAACGTCAAATGGGACATCAGAGCGTACACTCACCCCTACGCCGTCTTCGTGCCTGTACTGTTTCCACGCTCGGCCTGTGTCACTGTAGAGCAGCAGGTAACTGCTGACCCAGTCCCAGCTGTCATAGCGTCCCTGTGTGGCCACAGCGGTCACCTCCATCTGCTCCCTGAGGTCCACCTGGAGCCAGGGCTCCTGATCGGTCACCACCGGAGACCAGCCGCCCGCACCTGAGGCAGCGCAGAAAAATACAGGCAGGCGGGATTACACTTCGATTCTGTCGATGAACAGTGGATTGTTGTGGTTTATGCTCAGTCGCCACTGGGCTCAGATTGCAAAACTTTTATAAATTCCTGATATGTACACAGGGGGTGTTTGTGGATAAAATGCTTCGAGGTGATGTTACACTCCAGCAGCCACAGTGGAGGTCCTAGGTTTCTTCAAAATATCTCATTCATTTTGAGATTTTAAGGTCTCTGTGTGCAGGCGTCCTTTCCACAACACAAAATTGATCTTTCTGGAAAATTGAAACAACAAACTGGACCTTTTCTGTTTCCACTATATGTTCTATACAAATACACCTGCTAGAAATATTTTTGTCATTTTTCTACAATCTAAGAAAAAAAAATTGTCTTGTTAGCATTCACCAGCTGTGGCTCTGATTAGATTTTGATAAAGTACTGTATATTCAAAGCTCATGGGAGCTGTGGTAGTTGAATGTTATTTATTCAGCGGCCGTTTTCTTTTTACTTGAGAGGCTATAAGTTGTGTCAGAGGAGTAGCTGAGACCAAAAGGGGAAAGAAATGATAACAAGGCAGTTTACTGTGTCACAGTACATTTAGAATCAAATCAAAGCAAACAGGCTGTTTCCTTTTGTTGCTACTGATTCAATACTTGAAAATTGCCACAGTAAAAGCATTTTTGCTTATTATTATATGTTGTAGGTTCTGTAGCCATTTGATTTTTCCTGGCAGCGTACTCTACTGGCTGTTCTGAGGTAGGTCTAAGAGGGGCCCCCTTGTGAACATGCTATACAAAGAATTTCCTCATGCTCAATAGAAGCTAGAGCTACCTCATTATCTGGGACTCATTTCAATCAAAGTATTACTTTCTTTTCCATATAACAGTCACTGTTTACTGTTTTTGTAGCATTAATATATAGAAGCATGGTTTGATTGTTATTTCAGCTCAGCCTGTGAGTAAATATGCATGGCCTTTCAAAATAGGGAAAAATGCCCCTGTGATTTGCACCATGTGGTAAATGCATCAAGTACGTATACGTCATAGCTCACTGCCTTCAAAAACCACCCATATGACCATTTCAAGCACTGTTCATATGAGCATTTGCTGCTTCTATTGTTGACGTTCACTGTTAACTGCTGTTGCAGCAGGTGGGTGGTGCACATCTGAATCATTTAGAAATACTGACTCTGTGCAGAAACATCCGCTCTTGTACTCACCATCTCTCCTGTTGAGCTTGGCGTTGTAAGGTGCAAAACTGACTGAGGACTGAGAGGAGCTCTGAAAGGATGAATGGGGTAACGCTGATACCAGAGGGCCATTGCAATTATCTGAAAAGGAAAACACAGACAATGCAGAGGCCATTAACTTCACAACATGTATGTTGTTTAGCACAGTAGACACGTCTGACTTGTTGAAGAATGGTTGTGAAGCAGCCTCACTGCTTGCTATACCTGGATTTATTCAACTGACAGTAATAATAGAAAATGCATCTTGGTATAGTTCAAAGTGCACCTTTACTTGTCAGTGGTGGAGTCTTAAAGCAAGAACTGGGAAAAATAACAGAGGTGCCTCACTTATCCAGTTCTCGGATGCCTCAAACAGTCTATTAACCCATGAGGTGACCCTTGAAAACAGCACAGAAAACACCACGATTCCTTTTGTGTGTGCGCGCACCAGTATGAGCGTGCTCCCTTTAATCCCACAGTGTGAGCTTACATCACGTCCAACAGGCAAGAGCAGATTAAGTCCAGTGATGTAAAGCTGTCAGGCCCATCTTCCTCTCATCCACACTGCCCATCACAATAAGAGCAGTGAGTCATACAACAACAGCTTTTCCGCTGCCTGGCTTTACTTGAATGCAGCGCGGCATTAAGGTCTGTATCTGAGAACATAATGAAAACTGGCATCAGCCTGATTACAATTATCCCCCCACTCTCTCCATCAGCGTGCTGTTCACACTTTTGAGTGCACGAGGCCTTTTGTTTTTGGATCCCATTCTACTTTGAGTTCAGATGGATTCTGAGCACATCTGGAGTGGCAATTGGCCATCCATCTGGTCGACAGCAGCACAGCAGAACTGACAGCATGAACTCGTTCTCCTTTTGGGCATCCTGATGAATTTCAACTGACCTGATTTGACTGCTCTCAGATCGCTTGCCAAGAGATTTTTCTAATCCTGATTTCAAGTGTGACTAAAGTGGATAAAGCTGTTTTGTCCAAGACTCAAATTATGGCTGAGCTGCAGTGCAGTTGCAGATGTATATTGGGAAAATGAGAACATTGGCGTGGCATCTTAATGTACCCCTACAAGAGCTAGGGTTATTACGCAAGCGGACCACTCTAAATCTGTCTCCAATATCCTACTTTTGATGTCTAACGGATAACACTCACTGTTCTCCCTTTCAATCTGTATTCCGTCCTTTCTTGAACGACTCATCTCTAGTTGAAAAGCTGACAAAATCTCTGTGAGCTTAAACCTCAAAAGCATGTTCAGTTGCTTTGCTCTTCCGTTCCATCTCCACTTTACACCATATGCAACAAATGAGATTTTGACTTACAGACGTACATACAACATAAAAAAGGCTAAACATCCAATTTCTGACGGCGCAACACGTGTTCTCAAATTGACAGGTGAAACATAAATCACTGGCCGTGTGAACGCAGAGAACATTTTTCATGTGTGAAATGTGCATCTTTGAGACCCTGTTGTTGTTTACAGACTTGGTCGTGAGCCAGATGCCTGGCTGCCAGTCAGGAAGACTTATGGATGGAGGATGATTTGTCTGCAAAGCTGCTCCTTGGTTTGTGGGATGACTGAAAATCCTCTGAAGCCGGCTTGCGATCTCTATGCAAGTCCCACAGGCTTGAAACTCGTAGCCAAATGAACCCAGACGTGCATCTGAACCCACGGGCATAACCGCTAGCAGAGAGGGAATATTTAATCTCTTGAAATCACAGACTAAGTACATGAGCTACTATAGAGCAAGAGCTTCCAGCTGGAGTCACAGAAGTGCTAGTTTTTCTGCATAGACCAACAGAAGGCCAGCGGAGAGGTGTCATGTTGCTACTCGTGGGCTTACGACACACCAGAGGTTATCACAGATTGTGTTTGGGATAAAAATAATGGATGATAAAGAGTAGCACCTGCACACTGACTCCAAGCCACAACATGCAGTAGTGCCTACTGAACAGTTGTATACACTGAGAGTAAGCTTGCAGTTTCATTAAAGGATAAAGCAGGCGTTGTATTTTTCAAATCCCACATAAAGACCAGTCAGTTTATTATATAATGATTATTTTATGACTTGGATAGAAAATAATGATGATGTAAGTCTGTAATAGCAGCTTAGGTGCATTTGGTTTTATTTCTAAAATGGAGCCAAAACCAAAACCTGGTCAGCTGGTCAAACAATAGTCAGCAGCACATGTTGGTGACTAATTTCACCTGTGGATTAATACACATTCGGTGCTCTAGCAAGTATTTATAGCATTAGAACAGAGTATGTGGGCACAAATCAAAATATACAGTGCAGGAAGGAATATGTTACGGCACTGATGTGTTTTTAATAGTTTCTGTACGACAGTGGAGCTCTGCGGCACAGAGGAATAAGCTATAATACATCAGGCTTGGTAACACAGACAGTGCTTATTACAAGGATCAATTCCTTGTTGATATTAGTCTTTTCACAGGATTTGGTGGCAATAAAAACAATATAGAATATTGTATGCCTTATCCTTTAATGCCGCCTTTTAATACCCATGCACCATTTACTTTCCTGTCACATTTAAAATATGACATTTTTCTTAACCATTCATTCTCCATGACTGCAAATGCGCTTCAACTGCAGATACGCTTTTTCCTCAGCTCTCTGACCTCTGACGAATTCGTCATTTAGTAAAAATATGTTTCATGTATGATAGAAATTCATCTCATACAAATAACCCATTGAATTCCAACATACTGGGTGCCTGAATAGTCAAATACTGTTTGGCTGCAGGTTTCACCTTAAGATGGGATAACATGGGATCCTTGAAGCTATGTGGTGTTCAGCAACAGATTACACTCAGCCATACTGTACATGCAGCGTTTCAAGTGCTCTGCTGCGCTCATTAGAAGCCTGCCTTAACCCGAGTGCACAAAGCAGATGCTGCACCACAAAGAAATCAATTATCACAACAAAGTGCTTTTTGTGGCACACATGGGCTGGATATTTTAAGCTCTAGTAGCAGAGACATGGTTGCACCTGAAGATGACTACATGCCCAAATCAAATAGACACGATTCACCAGATATGAGGAAGCCTGAGTTTCCTCCTGGATATCGAGTCTCAGGAAATGTACAAACAGTTGGATATGAAAAAATGCCAAAGGGATTTCGTAAAAATAGAACAGGAAATAGAGCTAGGCAAAGGGTAGAGCAGGCTTCTCTATCTGGCCTGATCCTCTTCACTGGGTGGAGCAAAGCCGTGTGATTAAAAACAATCACAATGCAACTCACATAAATAGCTAAAGGACATTCAGTACTGTACGTATTAATAAGGATGGGGTTGAGCCCACGTTTTCTTGTTGAGTAGTTCACTCTAATAATTTGACTCCACTACATTAGAAAGGAAAATGTACTTTTCATTCTTTTACATGTTCTGCACCGACATAAAAATACATAAAATATATAAAACACTGTTATATAAATTTTAAATGCAAAATACACGTTAAGTTTAAAATAATGGGTGATTTTTTATCTCCATTTTGACTAAATACAATAAAAAGATGAAGATTTTCTGTTAAATTATGAATGGATTACATTTAATAGTAATGGAGTGGTGCTGAAATCAATAACACAACAAGAAAGAAGACTTTTTAAAAATCTTAGAGCTGCAATTTGATTTTTTTAATGGTAGTGATTCTAAACAAGTAAACACCTATCCCCACGGGCTTCATGTGAAATCTAAATATGAAGAGGTCAGTGAGAACAGACAACAGAAACGCATTGTGGACATCGTTACAGACAAACAGGAATTCGAATACCACCAAGAAATTATCAGCCGATTTTATAGGAAAAAGCAGGATGTACCTCCACACAGGCCAGATTTAAAGCCTCGGTGAAGAGACTGAACAAACAGTAATGTATGGTCCTCACACTAAACCTCAGCCAGACTGCAATGCTGGAGCTGTACAGAGCAGGGAGCATAGTACATACATAAAAATTGAACTTTAAAAATTGCACATTACATAGCAATATTGCTCTAAAACAATCGCAATTTGATTATTCTCCCACAGCGCTCTGTCTTATAATGGAGTATCTTTTACATTTGTTCCTTCAGCAAAACTGGACAGCCTGGGAAAAATTAGTTAACACGCGGGACACAATAAATGGGGTTTGTGCGGCTTTCAGAGAACACACTCAAAACACAGTATCAGAAAAATATGGTAAGAAAATGTGACAGTGGGGCTATGGTCGGAAAAACAAAACAACACTAAATGAATACACATTGATCATCCACAGACTCACAATTGGTACCCTACCTTCACAAGACAATTTACATTCAAAATCAGTCTCAATAACTCACACGTGGGACTTCCGGAGAGTGCCCAGCTCAGCACACTGCCCTCAAACAGAGTAACAACTCAAGTCTTGTACCAACTCCTAAGTAACAGAATACAGTAGCGCCGTTTGGGTTTTACGTACATAACAAATATATGCTTATTTACCGATTATTTTACACAATGCACTGGCATTACCAGTTTTCCCCACACAACTCTCCGAAATCTCTTAACCAGAACAGGAATTAAAATGTTGTCTTGGCAGAATAACCACATCTTACTCAGTGCTGCCACCATGTGATCAGACATTTGGCAGCACACTTCTTACCTTCTTACATGACGAATTTGTAAAAAAGTTATATATTAATTTAGAAAAGACACATATAGTAAAAGAGCTTGCATTAACAAAACATTTTCCTGGAAACAGTGTAAAAAAAGCTCAAATTAACTGAGCTTTGAAATAGACAGAAGTTAAGTGATTTATTGCATTCGTCATCTATTAATGTTCTGTGAGTGAATATTGTTGATTAGCTGTGTCAACACCACAGAACAAAGTCTACAGGCCATTAAAGAAACTAGTAAGTCCAAAACTAATTAAGGAAAAGACCATTCATTCAATCTGAATTGAAATGGTGCATTATAATAATACAATGATAACATCTGTACAATAAAACCACTGAACCCATATGAATGGCGACTTTATCGCAGTCATAAACCCCACAAGAGCAAAGGCAGACTGTTGGAGAGTGCACAAGTTCAACCAACACAGACCATAGTGTCAAGAATATCAAAGGCTGCAGCGATTGTATCTGGTAACAGATCAGCCTCAGACCTCTGTGTGGTATTGATAAAGCTTCATATGATACCCTGCATGGGTCTGGGGCTCACTGACCTCTGCTCAGCGATAGCCTGGCTACAGATGAAGTATCGGTTCGCAATTAGTCCTGGCTGAATTCAAGGAAGCACGCATCAATATAAATGATTGAGAATACTGCCCAGTTTACTGTAGCACTTCATTTCTCTGAACACTGCATATAATCTGAAGGGACCTATAAGCATTTACAGGCAGCCTGCGGGATATCTTACTGGGATATCGACAGCTTGAGTGATTATACACATCTCATCTGCCAAACATGAATTATTCAACACTCGTTCAAGAATGTAGTAAAACAGGATTTGTGTTAATTTTCGGCTGGATTATAGGATTTCTGGAGCATTTTTCACAACAGCTTGGTAATAAATTAATGGCATAGTATCTTATTAAAAATAATAATGGGGTAAGATTGTGGTAGTAACCATTGGGCACTAATATCATGGAAGTAATGCGGTGATACTGGGGAGAAGAACGACAACGAAGTAAAAACTTCATATTAACGTCTGACATTGTTTGCTACAGCATTATCTGACTGCCCATGAGTCCAAAAGTCGGCAGTTTGATCTAAAGTGTCCCTTAAATCACATAAGACTAAACTTCAATTATATTGATCCAGTTTCAGTTGATTATAAAGATATCTATAAAAGCACAGTTTACTTTGATGTACGAAAAAACCAATATTGATGTAGTTTGACTTTAGTTGAGACAAGAGCAAAATATCTTGCAGAGAGTGATTCTTATGGAGCAGTGTAGATAAAACAAGCCTTTCTTAAGTGCCAGTTTTATCTACAGGGAATGGCTCATGGAGGGGAGTTTCACACCAGTGCTTTACATAGCATTTGGTGGGCAGTCACTTAAGACAAGACAAATTTATAGCTATGACGCCTGCATCAATGTGCTGCCATCAGTCCTCTTTGAAATATTGGTTTCAAGCTGCTTCAACAGGCTGAATAAGCCCAACAACATGCAGTAAAAGGTTAATATCTCATTAATCCTGTGTTCCATTTGAAGCTGGGTATGACCGTTTATAACAATGCGTTACACAGTAATTACACATACAAACAATGTAGTAACATGTCCACAAACAGAAGTTGGACTTTACTGTGAGTACCATTTTAATGAGACACAAATAAGACTGAAGTGCTTGTAAATATAT
>JAUBNQ010000013.1:3308904-3321764 GCA_032353495.1 Ctenopoma kingsleyae
AAATTATTTACGGGGGTGTTCTCTGTAATTTTTTATTTATGGCATGGATTTACGTTTTTCTGTATCTTCATCATCATGGATCAAATTTAAAATAAGTCTGTGACTGATGTTTGATTCATCACCAGTTAACTGTTATAAAGTTACCTGCATGAAGAGAAGGATGTGAGAGGATTTCTTTTGCAGTTAATGACGCAGACAGAGTACACGTTACTGTGTCCTGTTGTTATAATACCGTTACTGTAAGTTTGGTTTTGGAGGCGCGTTAATTAAAGTAAAAGTCTCCACGTTTCACTGATGCTGCAGGTCACACAGCATCAGTCACTTTTCACATTTCCTTATTCTTATTTTTATAAATACACATAGTGATAAACACATTTTGGTTTTTACGTCTGACCACAACAACGTAGAAAATAAAGTGAGCTCCGCTGAGAGCGATGTTATAGTCGCACACTGATCAATAAAGGCAGAGAAAATTGTCATGCGTTCCTCCCCGAACCCCAGATCAGATGGATGGAGAAGTGAGAATGTGCTGTTCCGACTGAACAAGTAGATCCACACCGTGTACCTGTGTGTACACTGGACTACACCACTGGGTGTGACACACATACATGTGTTATTGTGTTTTGTTTTATTCGTCTTGTAAGTTATTTTTTAGCTACCAGTTCACTGTTGCCCAACTCGACATCCACGCCCACACACGTGACCACCTGGGCCGCTGTTGTTGTGCTGCTGTGGTCAAACAACTGAACCATACATTAGTTTAACTGTGAACTATGTTGACGAGGAGTCTGAACTGAAAAGACGCTTGTAAACGTCATAGAACAAACAGGTGTTGTCCTGCCGACATCCTCAGAAGTGAGAGAGGCAGTATAATAATAATAATAATAATAATAATAATAATACCTTATTAATCCCCCTTGTGGACAGGCAGCCCCTATGAGGCGCCATGGGTTCAGGATTCAGTGTCTTGTCCAAGGATAATTCGACATGTGGCCAGGAATCAGGAGAACTGCAGGAATTGAACCACCAGCACTGGAGTTTGTAGACGGCAACCCTACCAACTGAGGCATGGTTACCTCACTGTTAGACGAAGATTTTGCAGTTGAAATTTCTCATAAAACCATTCTTAAAAGGTAAAGTTACTTACTGATGAGAATAAATAATATTACAGATGCATATTTCAGAGGGTCGGGGGTCAGTACTGACTAATGCTTCAACAACAATAACTTGCGTCTCTGTGTTTTGTCCGTCTCAACTTCCTGTCTAAACCGTGACTACAAGTAAATCAGAAAAGTAGACACTGGGAATTTGTGACACTAACACCAACAATGAGAGTGATAACCATGTATGTCTTTAAATGCAACACCACTGGCTGTTGCATCAATCCAACATTTCCACTGATACAACTGATTCAGCTAATTTATACATTTGTTTGTACCTGATTTCACTTGGTAATGAGATGCAAAACACAACAATAGTCTAATTTAGACTCTTTACCTGGTGTGAAGACAGTGTTTGCAGTAGCTTTGAACAATGCATGAACCCTCCTAATAAGGGGTGTTTTTCTGTTCTACAGATTCTACTAATAATGCATGAACGCAGCAGAAGCCCCAGTGGTAGCAAACCTGTTGTCTATGTTCTCTTGTTAGCAAAGAGCAGTGTACAAAACATTCTGCTGGGAGCGTCTTATTCACTAACCATCACTTTCTGTGGGTAAAATGTCAAACGCTGGAGGGGGAGGCGGCAGATTACATCAGCTGTCACTAATTAATGCTGGTTCTGTGAGTAAAAGTCCAAATGAAACTTGGCTGTCGTCAGGTTTGTGTGCTCTCTGGTGTCTGTGCTCATCCAAAAACTGTTTACGAGACAAAAGAAACGTCACCAATGAGTGTTCCTGAGCATCTCCAACACAGGGATACGGTGTCTTCTCTAGAGGATTGTGCCATGTCAGTTTCAGGAGTCACATTCTCCAAACTTTCTCTGATATCACATCAGTAATCTAATCTGTTTTGAACCAGCACCTTCAATATTTCAGTCAAGGCTATACTTGTTTTTAGAACACATGAAATAAAAATGAAAGATAGTACTGCAGGTCCAGCTTCATTATCTTTCTCTCTACATGTCAATCATGTGAAGCAGCATCTCCACATAATATGTCTTCTGTTGTTTTTCAGCTCAGGTTGAATATAACATAATCAATATCAAATCACAGAGTCTGAACATCCAGTCTGATAATCACACAACATTAATTTGTAATCTGTGCTATATAGAATGTGATATCTAAACAGGCAAGTAGCAGACCTTGGTGTATTTTACATTCTGATTTAACATTTTGTCTATTATAGAGTCAAAATTTTCAAAAAGGAATTTTTTTTTTCATCACTGTAGCTGTCTCTTACTGAT
This sequence comes from Ctenopoma kingsleyae, assembly GCA_032353495.1. Lineage (NCBI taxonomy): Eukaryota > Metazoa > Chordata > Actinopteri > Anabantiformes > Anabantidae > Ctenopoma > Ctenopoma kingsleyae. The sequence continues at coordinate 3,311,308 of JAUBNQ010000013.1, forward strand.
TATGGCATGAATCTTTTTGGCACCGTCAATAGACGAAGTGGGTGTTGATAATCCTTTCAAACCCTCTGCCAGTAACACTGAAAATAAACAGAGGATGAAAGTTACAGACTATATAGCTACATTACCTGGAGCATATTCATTGCACTCTATAGATTAGGAATTGGTGCAGTGTCACAGTGTGGACAATAAACCTGGAAATGGAAAGGCCTCCACTGGCGCCACATTCATCACGATAGATTTTTTCTGCTCCCAAGAGACCAGGCAGAAATTATCTCTCTAAATAGTCTCATATCGTGTATCCATTTTATTTTCTTCTTACTCATTACAATCAAAAAGCATTTTGTTCTGTACACTGAATCTGCAGGAGGACAACAGCATAAAAGCTTCCTCCCACCCTTAGAGGGATTTCTAAGGGTGGATTTCTGAGCACTGAATTCTGACAGTAAAAACACAGCATTGCATTTTAACAGGTTCTTATTCACTAAAGGTGGGGAATATAATACTATTGAACCTGTCCGTTTAATATTCTGAATGAACAGTCTATTGTAAATTACAGGGTAAATCAAGGAGTTTTTTTCATCCATGTGCACAAGTGCTTTAATTTTTCAGATATTAAATTGAAGGGATTACTGAAAATCTATGTCATTAAAATAATTTTATATGTTCTCCAGGGAATGCATTACACGAAGATATGTGCATGAATATTTTCACATAATTCCACACTGTCTGTGATGTAGAAATATGAGACATGTTTTCTTCACTAACACACAATCTGAAACAACAACAATGTGAAGACAGCAGTAGACACCACACAGCCAAACACCTCAATATATATCGATAAGAGGAGACAAAGTGCCTCTACGTTGACATAAAATACCAAGAGTCTGTGCAGAGCTGCAGTCACTCAAACATCACATAGAAACCTCTTAAATGCTGGATTTCCTCAATTTAACCAAACTCGTCGTCTGCAGCAGTGCTTCTTATTCAAATTCAGCTTTGAAAAGCAACTCACACTGATGCTGATGGAAAATATAGGCTTTTTAGTTGTTCACATGAAGTAAAGCCAGTAATCTGTCCAAGCAAAGTGACATGCCAAAAATTAAGGAACGTGCCAACTGTATTATTACAAGAGAAATGGTAACATTTGAAAACTCACTTGTTTAAAAAGTATTTCAAATGAGTCTAACACAGACACACGCACACACACAAAAGAATTGTCTAGCACTTAACAATTCCTAGCATGTTTTTCTTCTTGACAAGTTTGGGTCTTATCAGGGCTCTTAGTTTGTAGTAACTCGTAATTTACAGAACCCGAATGGTAATTACTGGTGTCTTCTCCTTGTAAGTCGCATTGGATAAAAGCTTCTGCCAAGTAAAGTAAAGTAACGTGAAACTGTGTTTCAGTAATTTCTGAAAATGTTTATCTGTCATGAAGATTTTTTTTATTTTGCATCAAAATGCTGCAACTACTCTTGTTGTACTACTGCTCTTTTTTTCCTGTTGAGTTCAGGTTGTATGGCATTTTGAGAGTAACTTATTTAAGTTCCGTTTAGAAAGAAATAAGACAGATATAAATAAAGAAATTAAATCCAATTTCAGTCTACAATTCACTCAAATCTCATAACATATCACATTTCCCTGTGGAATAAAGATGATGAGGAGAGTAATCCTAGTATATGATTATGTGATAAGTGTCCTGCAATTTAACAGCATTAATTTCACATTGTAAAATATTTGTGGATGTTTAAACTGCATTCTTCCAGTTCATTTTGTCTTTAAGATCTGTACGGTATGCTTAAACATGGAGAAAAGTGCCTGTGCTGTCACACCGCAGTGTTCTGCCTCATTTACCTTTTGATAAATTCATCAGGTCTTGAATGTGTACAGCGGTTAGGTGTTTCTTGAATGCCTGCTTCACATTCATTAGCCGAGTGAATTTGCAGCTGCATCGTCTCCATCACGCACACACGCGCACGCCGGCACTTCTGCTGTGATGCTGAATGCTCAAGCACGTTCCAGGTGCTTCAGATGAGAAATAATTAGTTGTGAAGTATCTGCCTGCTGAGCTAACTTGAAGCATGAAATTTTAAGTAAATATGTGTGTGTGTGGTGCTTTGCCACATGGGTAACAGATTCTGGCTTATAAAAGATGAATGTCTGGTGCAGTGGTCTACACCTGCTGCGAGGGAATCACTGAAATTGTAGCAATATTCCTCCCACAGAACCGTAGTAAAGAGGGTCATATCAGCCGGTAATGAAAGCCTCTGCTTTTTCCAGCCAAAAGCAAGCTAAGAACTCACATTTCCACTCATTGCAGGAAACACTTCCCTGAAAGCAGCCTCGGGAATTATGTGTGGCAATATGAAAATACACCACCATATTTAGAAATCCTGCAGGTATGATTTTCAGTACCATTAAAAACGCGATAAATGCGACTGCGGTGCACAACACGCCCCAGCAGATATACCAGGAAGCCAAGCTGAGAAAGATGATGAATGATACAGGAATCCCTGTTCCAACAAGTCCCCCAACCTAAAAACCCATGAAGGTTTTTTTTGTCTCTATCATCCTGCTATCTCGTGAAACAGTGAGGTGACTTGCCTCCTTTGAAATGTGGAGAAATAGCGACCCTATGGCAGCAGGCATTTCTTGAAATAGCATCCTAACAGCAGCTAGCATCCAGGCCCTTCCTCGTCATGGAATCCATAGCAAACACCTGGTTATGACCGTGAAACCTTTTATTAAATAACACTTAGATTAAAACCTATATTCATGTGTGTTTATTATAGAATAGAATAAATAGAATATCTTTATTGTCACTGCATTGCAACCAATAAAACAAAATAAAAAAATAAAAAAGTATTATTCTGTTATCCTATTCTGCAGTTATTTTATGGGTAACATTAACGTTTCAAACATTCCTTTACCGTTGGAAAACGAAAACTGAAAATTTGTTTGTGGTGGTTTTATTTCAATAGAAGCATTTGGAAGTAAAAAATGACTGTCATGCATCTCTGAGTTTCGAGTCTAACCCTTTTGAGGCTACAGCTGACGGCGTCTTTGTTGTGTACAGTTACCATGGTTACGAGTTTTGTTCTCATCTGTGACGAGGTGAGTGGAAAAGGGGCTGTTTATTTGTTCACACACACACACACACACACACACACACAGCGTTCATGTCAGTCTGCTGTGCAAGAATACAACAGACTAAATCTCCTCATTAAATCCAGTTGTCATTTCTAAACTGTTTGAACAGAACCACTCGTTTCCCGTCTTTCCTGCTCACCTAGCATCGCCACAGCGGCGGCATTATTCTCTCCATCAATCCAGAAACTTACTCATTCTTTCTGATGATGATCTTTCTAATGTGACATCAGTAGCGTGTTGTTTTAAGTTTTTCCCGCTGTTTTTTGTCACTTGTTTAATTCTAATTGGAGTGAGAATCAGACTGAATGATTTTTGAGCTACATTGTGTGCAATAGCTGTAATAGGTTATAACAGTAATGAATTACTTTATCTACTTCACTTTATTATTATTTAGCTTTTATTTGCTGACCAAAAATGTAACTGAGTAATGTATAATAACACTAAAATGAAATAAAATACAGTAAGTAATTGCTTGTCATAACTTTTTAATGGTATGGTTTAGATGTATTCACTGATTCCCAGAAACATCTGTGGTATTTGCAGCACTTTTCAGTATTTGGTTTTGTGTTTTCCCTCTCTGCAATATTACTCATACATTTTGTGCCACACTGGTTAAGTTTTTCTTTTTCATTTTCTTGTGTTTTGTCTGCTTGCACGTGTTTTCTTCTGTTGCGGCGCATTGAGCTCTCAGAGGCAGGGGCTATAGGCCTAACACCAGGCTAAGCTAAATCTTTGAGTCTATGAGTCTGTGCACAAAGACAAAACTGATCCCAAAAAATCAAAGTTACTACACTTTACTGAGTTCAGTAACTATAATTAATTAATCTCCTTCTTCCTCAAATCCTCTTACATACTTGTTACTGAAAAGCGTCATCATATCCACTCAAAACTGCACTAACGCATCGCTTTGTGTTAGCCCGAATATCTTTCTGGGAAGATCTTTGCATAACTGAATATGTAACAGGTGTGTCGAGAAGAAAACCAAACAGAACAGAAAACATGGAAGAATTCTGCAAACTGTCTCTTCTCCTGTGAAATTTATTAATTCACAATGTCTCAGTCTGTTTGACCTTCATCAGGTATCTTTGGATGTTATTAACGATTGTCTTTAAATATCAGAAGATGCATTAGGAATTAACATTATGACCATTATTCACTTATATTTGGCATCTCTTACGGTAATAAATTATTACTTGTGCGTTGTGCAATTTCCCAATTGGTTTAATATTGAATGTGAATTTGGGTGTAGCCCGTCAAGGTGAGCCAGGTCACTGGTTGGATAATTGAGGATAACCTCTGTGTGTATAGGTGGAGTGATGAGGTGTTTCCCCAGATACCTGATGAAGGTCAAACAGGCTGAAATGTGGTAAATTAATAACTATTACAACCTAAGCCAGGCAGTGTGCAGGAATCCTTCATGTTTTTGTTGAAGACAGAATATTTTTTGACATTGTTCAGAAGGCACTGGTGAAATGTGTGCTCACAATTTAGCATCCTGGCATCTCAGAAAGTAAATGAGAGTGAAAGCTGATTGAGACACCCTCTGACTCCTCCCTCTCGTTTTTTTGTCTGATTGCCGCTGTTTGCTCTCAGTCACTGGATCAATTTGCAGCATCATTAATGATGGCATGTTGTCAAACAGTGACATGAAGAGTGGCTGGAAACTGCTCTCCTGCTGCTTGCATCTTATAGACAAAAACAATAAAAATAATGGTAAATTAATAAATTGGATAGACGAGTATGTTGAAATTGTTATTGTGAAAAATCCTGAATCAATCAGGCTCCACCCTGGATGATTTTCTCTTTTACTGTTGCTCATATTATAGCTGGAGAGCATCTCGAGATTTGCTGCTGTCCCTAATGTTCCATGTCTTAATGTTGTTTTATCCTGCTGAGGTGTAGGCAGAGCAGCGTTCAGTGCGGTATCTATCATATTTATGTGTGGATCTCATTGTTTATTTGTTATCAATTATTCTCCACAGCTCCAAGGACTTCACATATTGCTTTTGTGTGTTTAGCCGAGCCAACAGAGTATCAATTAAAGATGGCCGACTAATGATGCATTTGTCCTTGCTCTTTTTGTGAAGCCAAAGAAAGTGCAGAAAAACCTGTGAGAGGAGAGCGTCATCTGCCACCAGACGAAGGCCACACAAACCGACCATGACACATCTCTTCTCCCATCCTTTTGTTTCTCAGTGGTAAATATGAGAGCTGCTTTTTGACCTCCAGGAGCATCTCACCATTTCATCTCCGCGGAGCGTGTCAGGCCTGATCACAGCACACATTTGAGAACCACAGGACTGTCATAAATGAGTAATGCAGCTGTCAGTTTAGCTCAGGTCCTCACCTTAACATAAAGTGCGTGAACACAAGCCTGGTGTCACACTTGCCCTCAGAGAGCAAAGACAAACAGATTAAGTGATGCCATGCCTCTGGTGTATTGATCTACCGTGGAATCACGTTTACATTTTAACATGACTGAATAGGAAAGAAAGCAAATTCCATTATTATTTACTTTGCACAACACAATACTAAAACTTTAAAAATTTAAATTTTATCCTAAGGGTGCAGCTAGATGATAGGTCAAAGGGTCAGAAAAATAAAACGCTGATGCTCTTATTCTCATGTAAGAATAACAAAGAATTTGATTATAAGTTGTATATCTTGTGTGCAAATTTGGCCTAGAAGTGGAGGTAGAGTGAGACTCACAGAGCATGCAGAATGCATCTTCTCAGATGCATGAATGTAAAATATGTAAATTTTAAATCCATTCATTTTGTGTAAAGATGCAGATTAGGGCATGAATATATACAGGAATCTGCAAGTAAAGGTGACCAGTAAATAAACCACAATATAATGGGCTCTCGTGAGTTGAGTGATCTATCTCATTTTTCTAATTGAAGAAAAATACAAATTTTAAATGAAAACATTGTGTGTGGCACAGTTAGCTACCAATAGTGGGGACATGTGGGAAGCCAGCTTAAAATATTAATCAGAAACAGACAGGAACAAAACATACAGACATAAAAATGTCAGAAAATTCCAATCTGCTCTAGTAATAAAAAGGACTGTGGCATCACCACTGACAGCATGAGCCCCCATACCTCACTGCTGTTCTTGTGTTACACTTTTCCTTTATATAACTAGCTATAGTAATTAAATGCAGCCAACTAATCGAGTGCAATACAGATGCTGCACATATTATCAAGATTTCAGAAAATTCCATCTGAAGATATTGTTTTATGAAAACCTGACATTAACATCAGCAATAAAAGCCCACTCAGTCACCAGTTAACAAGGTAAAGCTGCTACTCTGAGAAAAACACATTCTAATGAAACACCTCTGCAATAAATCCTACATTCACAAAGGTTACATAACGTTCATTTGTAGTTTCAGAGAGGAGTTTATTCAAATTAACGGGCGTCAAAGTGCTTTATGAGAGGCTTTCTCTATTATTTGGACCACCCTAAATATCAGCTAGGTGTGTGGCAACTGAGCGTACATGTGTCAGAAACTTGTGCATGCACATTCATCTTTAGCTCCAGCATGATGGGTTTGGAAATAATCTAAGAAATCTAAGAAACACAAACACACATTTTCATACAAGGTAATAGAGACCACTGTTATTTTCATTATTACTTAATAATAATCTTGATTGATCAGTTAATATGTTAAGTGTATACAGTATTTTGATTTCTGGTGGAGTCGCATAATATTGGAGCCACTCATGCAATCAAACGCAAACCTGCACAGCTTCAAGTCTAAACTGTAAAGCCCGTGGGGAAAAGCAATCTGTCTTCAGCGCAGGCTTCAGCAGCCTGCGTGGATTTTCATGTAGGAGTCGGGCAGTACTAACATCAGGCGTCTGTGCGGTACAGCTGTGACCAGTCAGCAGTTTCTGTTCACCAACACACATCAGCACAACATGCCCGAAGACTGACTCTTAAAAAAACATATATCACACGAAGGCTTCGTGCGCCAAATAAGCCCGGGGCTGCAGAGTGAGCGCAGTCTCTCCAGACTGCATCTGACTTGTGAATGAAAAGAAGTGAACCTGTTTGCTTGACCTTCATCGCACACTGATGCGAAACTTGTTCATCTGCGCTGACACAAAGGAAGTCGACATAAAAAAAAACCCCCACTTCACAGGTAAAACTTCAAATGAGCGACAGCAGCACAGCTTAAAAACCAACCGCGACGCTTCCACCTGCGCCAACACTGGAGACGGAGCTACCAGCCAGGATCGCACCCCAGCTCCTGCCCGCGTCTACGCGTCAGCCCCGGCCGGAGAGCAGCTTACAGGTGAGCTTAAGGTGGCATACTCACGGTGAGTGGCGGCGGACGCTCCGCTGAAGACACTCAGAGAACACAGAGTAACCATCTGCAGCAGAAAAACCATTTTCCCAGCCGTGGTGCGGTTATCCGTGAGTCCGCAGAGAGGGGAAACAAGAGGTGAGGTTCCTCCTCGCTCCTCCAGCACGGAGGGATGGAAGGAGTCTGATGTGGAGGAGCGAGCCGCTCCCACGACGACACTCCCTCACTGTGAGGTACAGCCCACCCCCCCTCCGCTCTCTCTCCCTCTCCCTCTCTCTCCCCCTCAGTTTCAGTCTTAAGAGGAAGGACAAGTGCACGGTGCTGCTCTTAAAACGCAGAACAACAGCAAACATCCATGGAGAGAGCTGTGCGTGTGCGTCACTGTGAAGTCCAACACTTTTTAAAATGACATACATTGCAGGAGGGGGTTCTTTGTTTCCTCATTTGCCCTGTTAAAAGCATTACATTACTTTCTAACCTGAAATCTCTTAACACGTCCTCCTCCGTGGCGTCATCGCAGTGGGCGTGGCCGCACTCACAGAGGGCGGGGTGCCATGCGGTCAGGAAAAGGTGAGCCTGCACATGAATGCACAGCTGCACAGGTGTGACTAAGCCACGCCCACTCACATGACGTATGCATAATATCATCTTTAAATTGCATTTAGGTGAAGTTGGAGACTTTTCTAATGACGTTTCTGCATTAGAAGTGTTATATTTTGTTAAGTATTACTTGCTATTACTATGCACGTCATAATTCAGGAACTTAGGATATTAATAATTAATTAAAGTGGCTAGAGACCATAAAGCTTAAACTTTACATCTTAAATTTTCAATATCTTTGTTTACATAAACACAGTATAAATAACTATAAAATTAGTAGAATAAGTGGCACGTGTTATCAAAATGTTGTGATCATCAGTTGGTCGAGGTGTAATTGATTGATCTTGAGAGTAATTGATTCAGTTCTCAGCACACTGCAGCTCCGATAATTATTTTTTACCATCAAACTGTTCTGGCAGGCTGATAATGAATTCATTCTCACCATAACTACAGCATTTCTATTTGTGATAGAAATCCCTGTGAAGCATGTGCTTGCAGAGAGGTTTGTCATCTTAACATGTTTTGTGCAAAGAGCTGAAACTTGACAGTTTCTTTTGTTCTTTTTTTCGATACAAGACTAATTTTACACAAGACTTATAATAAAGCCTGATGTATAAACAGGACTGAGAGTCTGCAGTCAGGCCTAGTGGCTCCACTAAAGAGCAGTGCTTTAAGCTAAGTGCTAACATCAGCATGCTCACAATAAGAGTGCCTACATGCACTTAAGTAATGGGATTACAATCAGCTTTCTCCTGTAAGCTAATGTCTTAACTGTATGTTTATGTGCATTCACAAAAGTTACAAAAGTAAAGAAACTTTATTTATCATCTAAAATTTAACATTTCTCAACAGTGTGACAGTATTTGTCTGCAAAACTATAAGATTATTTATATATATTTATAAACATAACAGCCCAAGAGATGAGACAAGACTTTAGACATGACTGTAACAACAGCAGGACAGAGAAGACCGAACGCTATAGGCGTATGTGACAGTACAACTCAGACTGTGACTGGAAGGTCATTGCCTCAAATCCCAAACAGACAGGATAAAAGTTTGGATGACATAGGTGAAAAAGTAGCGCTTGCCCCTCCTCCTTCACCAATACCACTGTGCTGCCCTGGATTAAGGCCTAAACCCCACTGTGGTTGCGCTGGACAGCTTCCAGGTGTGAATGTGTGTAACTGTGATCTCTAACAAAGGTGACCTCTCAGGTAAAATTAGCCTGACTAAAAAAAAATAAATAAAAAAAATCACATTAGAAGACAGCATTGTTGAGTTTTACAGATATGGATGAAATGAAGTACTCTTGCACTCAGGGGCGGGACCACAGTAGTGGCACCGGCTACCCTTGAAATCTGATTGGCCACCCTGCCTGGCCACCCCCATCAGATTGGTAAAAGACCTATTATTTTGATCATAAAGGAGAAAACGGGGTGAGTAAACAGTTGTTTGCAATATTTAGTGTTTAATGATTAGCAAATGTTGATGTTTAAGTTGATAAGTAAGTTGTGTAGAGTTAAGCTATGCTAAGCTAAGCATGCTAATTCCGTGACTGGGAAAAATGAGCCTGCACCCTAAGCCAGAGGTCCCATACCACCGGGCCGCGACCCGGTAGCAGTCCGTGGGTCATTTTGTACCGGGCAGAGAAAGAAAATAATTATTTTATTTCTGTTTTCACACGTCTTTTATTTTGAAACACTCACAGTCTTTTATTTTGAGAAGCCAGAATCTCTGCCGTCTGCTCTCCATTTCCAAACATGCCTGCCTCTAAACAATTGCTGCACATTGCAAATGACGGTGGCCTTTAAAGTAACTTTGAGATGATCTCTGTATAACACACCAGTGTTTTAATCGGCACAATAGAGATCGGCTTTTCAATCAAATTGTGTCCACTGCATAGTTCTTACATGCTAAACATTACAACAAGTGTATTATTTGGGTAAATAAATAGTTTTGTTATTCAAACCTTGGACTACTGTTTATTACAATAAGACTGCAGGGCATTTACAGTTTTTTCCATTTGCTTAAGCACAAGTTTGACAACAAGGCTCATTGTTGTAAATCATTTATCACAATTCACGAAACACCTCACCCAAAGAGCTAAACACCTCACATATCCTGCTAAATGAAGCTCTGCATTCTAAACTATATAAACACTTATCAAAACCAAACTTTTGCTATGAATAGTAAACTTTTTTTTTTCCATGCCTAGACTTTTCCTCCAAACAACTGAACTATGTAAAATCCAAAACACTTTTACCTTTTCAGGGATTATCAGAACTGTAAATGCTGAGAATCGGACACAGAGACATATGTGCAGAAGCAAATTTGACTGAAACAAATCCTTAATTTATCTACAGTATTTCTTGGGGTTGACCACTATATATAATAT
>JAUBNQ010000013.1:3321864-3341954 GCA_032353495.1 Ctenopoma kingsleyae
ATAATTACACCTCAGTTCTTAGAAATCTTTCTGAGTGTCTCTCAAAAGGCACCTGGTAAATCTGTTTCATGCATAACCTGATGTCAATGGAGAATGATGTTGCCAATAACTGTCTTTCTCTATGTTCCTTATGAATGTCTTGACCTCTTATGGCATTATTTGCCAAAACTATGATTACAATCTCTGCCTCATGTGCCTCAGTGAACAACTGAACTCTTCCACCAAATTGTACTTATGACTCAGTTCTTAGAGAAAACAGCAGTTTATATATTGGTATGGAGTCTCTCACATTTCTAATGAAGATTATGTAGAACTGTACAAGTAAAGAACACATACACGAATACTGTAAATATAGAATGCATGTGTCATTTCTACTGTAAAGTATTAGCCTACAGTATATACAGTATACATACCTACTTTGAATTATTGTATCTATACAGAGTGGGTGTTACAGTATTTTGGTTACATACCTGTTCTCAAGCCTAAATGTCTGGATGACAGAGGCAACAGTAAATTGACTCAAGTTGTGCTGAGCTCTCTGTCCAGCCTCTCTCATTGTCCATCCAAGATTTTCAGTATAACATGGTCAACTAATGAAATTCATTAGAACTTCATGACCTCTCAGTCAGTCCCTGCCTCTCATTTCTCTTCCTCCTGCTTCCATTGTTTCTTAGTGTTGGTAAATCTGTGGAGTTTTATAGTTCTCACACTCTGATTGCTGAGTTAACTAATGAGCAGTCAGGAGGAACGAGGAGTCAGGTGTGTGTGTGTGTGTGTGTGTGTTAGCCTAATGGGTGCATGGGTCTGGTATTTTGAATGGCTGTGTTTGGAAATGGCGAAAAGTGTCTTTGTGTCAGATTCCTGTGTTTTCTGTAGGAAGCTGTGTCCACTCTAATGCAAAAAATGTCAAGTTAATTGCTAATTGTGTTTAAAGGTGTGATTTGTGTTTCGAATTTCACAAATGTGAGGAGAGATTGTGTCAGTTTTTGAAGTTCAGCTTTGCATTAGATTTTAGTGTGTTAGAAAGGGTAAAAAGGAAAAAAAAACTGTAAATAAAATTGTCATTTTAGTGAGCCACCCTTCTACAGTCTGTGCCCCTGCCTGGCCCCCCCAAGAAAAAAATTCTAGTCATGCCCCTGCTTGTGCTACATTAGCATTAGGGATATATAGTTTATTTCCTGTGGCTACAAGAACATGCTTTATTTTTTAGACTAATGAAAGAAACTGGAAAGTTATACTGGATGTGATGTAACATCCACTTTACCGTCTTCACCATGTTCACTTTTAGTTAAGTGGGGACCACTTTCTGCTAAGGCATAATTTATAAAGGCTCCATAAGGTGCAATCAGAAGGTTTAGTAATGGTTAATAAAATATTTACTAATGCTTTGTAGAGTCAATACAAGTCACGCCGTTTAGCAATCAAATGTGATGGTAACAGTGAGAACCACAGAGCAGAGATAATAAAAAAACCAAAGAGAAAGCAGAAATATAAAGAGCTCATTCCAAACTTAATGTGTTACTGAATTCATCTCTTGGTCTCAGAAAGGGTCACGTTCCTGGTATCTGAGTTTTATTTTGCTGACAAACTAATACAGGCTGCAGTGTATCACAAAGTGTGGCTCTGTCTTCTGCATCTCGTTGGCAGAACTGACTCAGTCTGTTTTCTCTGGGTTGCCAGGATTTTCTGTGACAACCAGTCTTAATGGCCAATTTCTGGTCACTTGTAGGGTCACTCAGTCTTTTCTGGATTAATGTCTTTCTCAGTGTCTGGTTGCTCTCACTGCCCACATACTCTGCCACTCTGTATCTCTGTCTTTTCATTGCTAAATAGTATTAAAGTTCACTGTGAGTTTTGTGTTGCAGACGTCCACAGACTGGTGCATGTTTCTTTTTCTGCAACCATCTGCTGTAAGGAGGGGCTGAGCCACATGACCAGCTGGCTCAAGGAACTTCTCTCCATCTTCTTTTGGAAACATTTAACGGTAAAACACTCACTGTTATTTTTCTGTAGGACTCATGCTTGAAATATATTTGGGCAAAGTCAAACATTAACGTTTTGTCACTTCCTGTCACATCATCCAGGATATGTTGACCTTTTAGAGTATAAAATTAAGAAAACACAATTTGAAGTTTTTGTTATATAGTTTAAATTATTATTTTAAAACACCATATGTAATTTTATCTTATCTTGTTTATTAGTAAAAATTCATATAGTGACTATAGACGTCTGTTTTGCTTTGACATGGCACCAATTTACACAGACACTGATTCTGAGATTATATCTACACTGAAATGCTGTCAAGGAATTTCCAGCACTTTCAAGCTTCACACTAACTTCTGCAGTAGAGAAACTTACTGACTTACAGACATTTTGTATCGTGTTTTGTATGTAAACCTCTTTTATTCTGATTTAAGGATAGCACAGGCATTCTTCAGCAGATGAATGTGAAAACAGCCTTACAGTGACTAACTCAGTCGGCACAGTGAAGGTCAAACACGGAACAAACTGCAGTTAAAACACATTGAGTGGAGGTCAACAGATTAAGAGAATCTCATCATAATTTCATCTAATTTTGCACACAAATACCAGATAGTCTAAGACGTTTAATATTACTAAAAACATGTTTACTATACAATGTTATATGTCTGTGTTATTGTCCAGGATGATGAGAGATACAGTATATGATGAGGGCCACAGCAAGAGATCAAATGAAGTAACAAGGAGCGGAGGCAGATTTTAGAAGAAGCTCTGCACAGTTTTTGTGTTGTTCTCTCATTCCCTCAGGCTCTGACACATATTGCTGCTTCCCTGCCAATGTCAGTTTATTCCCCAAGTAAACGTTGAATTTTACTTTGGTCTGTGAGTGTGGTGAATATGTGGCATTTCATGTTTTAGAATTAAAGAAAAATAAATGATTATCATAAGGAACCTATAACGTTCGATGTTTAATAGTTTTATCATTTGAATATATTGTAATGAGATTCAGAAACAAAAGTTAAAATCAAAAGATGTTTACAGCACCACAGCCAAGTACATACACATTGGAAATTAATGTTCTTTTTCTGACATTATTTCTTGGAATCATAAATGAATAAAAGAAATATAAAAAACATGACTTTAGGGATTTATTTGTATAAATCATTACTCCTTAAAACTTGTGAGAAGATTGTGGTTTTGTTTAAAAGTAAATAAACATGTTGTGTTTGCGATCACAGTTTTTTTCTGTTAGGCCAGATCGCATTCTTTTACTAACCTTAACTAAGTGCTGCACTAAGTGCTAAGACAGTGATCACTGTAGAATTCAGTTTGATTTTCAGATTTACCCACCTACATCGGTATAAATACATTACTTTAATGTCCTAAAAACACTCTTTGGCTCAGATTTCCTCAAAATGCGGATGAATCTTTCAGAATTTTTGCAAGAGATTATGTTAAAAGTCTATGTTAACTTTTCTCCCACATTAGGTTCCTGCGCTCGCCTACATGAAGATCAGATATTTTGCTGAAAATAAATACATACCTTGTCTGGGAGCATTTTATTGATTTGTTCAGTATGAGTACGTAAATCAACAACATGCCCTCATTATTATAGTAATATAAAACACAATCTGATTGCAATTATGTTCCATGCTAAATGTATGTGATGCCGCAGCTCAGTTCTTTAGAAATGCAGGTTTTTAGGAGACAAGGTTCTTTATTTAAAGATGAAGTGAAACCAAGGTTTACAAGCAGGCAGGTTCACCTAAACTGGATTTAGAACAGAAAACATGAAGGACTGATGAGGGCAAGAAGGCTGGTATATGTACTGTGGGTTGATTAGGAAATGGGGAACAGGTGAGAAGGTGTGTGTAGGAAGTCAGGTGACTAGGGAAAGGTGAAAAACAGAAGTTACTGCAGGGCAGACGGAGGTGGGGGAGTCTGAGGAGCATCTGGTGGACTGGTGGAGAACAGCAGGTCTGCAAAAAGTCCAAATGAAGCTCGGTTCTGGGGAATGGAGAACATAGATGATGGGGGTAGAGGTGACTTTGTGGGTTTGTGATTGGTGCTGGGCAGAGCTGATGCTTGTAGTGGCTAAAAAAAAGTTGCTAATGAGAGTTAGCTGAAGCTGAACAGTGAAAACAAAACAATGACTTGAGAAACAGTAGAATAAATGTGAACCACATGGGTGAGTGATAAACCTCTATGAGTTACGTAATGTATGAGCTGTACATTACACATAGGTACCTGAAAGCATCTTCTACCACTCACACAGCATGTTGTTGCACTTTTTCTTTCTTTAAAGTAGTTTTCTTTCCTGGTCTTTGTTCTTTTAATTAGGATCAGGGAAAGATGGTACAGTGGAGCTTTCATCTAACAAGTGAGCCGGTGGAGCAGAGAAACCCTGCAATGTTCTCCTGCATTCATGCATCATGTTCTCAGTGTACAACTCTCTCTGCTTCCTGCAAAGACTGAATTATTATTTATTGTGCAATATGTTGAATTTATGTGCATCTGTCTATCTGTTGCTCAACAGAGCCTTGTTACCAGTACAGTATGCTGCACTGATACCAAATTCCATGTTACTAACATTAGTAATTCTACTAGTGAGTTCAACAAAAAAATTATATTTTAAAGTGACTCTATGCAACTTTTGAAAAAACAAAAAACAAAACGCATAATATGTGTGTCCTCTTAAAAACAGATAGTTGAACACATAAGCAATAAAACACACCATTACTCAATTTAATATTCTGAAGAGTTGCACAGCTGCAGCCTTGCTTGGTTCAGTATTACAGTAGCTTATGGTGGCTAGTATGCGATAATGTTAGCACATTGTATTGCGAAGTTATATTAATTAATTGGTTTCTGATTTGATGTACTTACCGGTAATTTAAAAAATTAATTAAAAAATAAAAAACTTTATATTTCAGCAAATGTTACAAAGTCTTGCTTTGTTTTTCTTCACCTGCCTAAAAAAATCATTTCACTATCTGTTTCATTGTTTGGTATTGTGTGGAATAGCTTTTCAGATTTCTTGCAAAAAATGTTTTGAGGTCATAATTGTCTGTATAATTAAGCCAGTCCACAATCTTTCTCTGATCTTACCTCAGTGCCAGAACCCAACCATAAAAAAACTTCGGCAACACTGGAGTCACACATCTGGATGTTGTACTGCAAGTTCAGATATTTTTAGGCACTATGGCCTCCCTGTTAGAAGGGTCTGATTTAGAATCCACCAATTGGTCGGATGCCTTTCTATGTGGAGTTTGTATGTTCTCCCCATGTCTGCGTGGGTTCTCTCTGGGTACTCCGGTTACATCCCACAGACTAAAGACATGCAGTGTGGTTAGTTAGTGAGTCTAAATTGCTTATAGGTGCGAATGCTTGTCTGTCTCCATATGTCAGTGACGGCTGGCTCTAGCACCCACAAAACCCTTAACAGGAAGACTGTTAAGGATAATGAATGGATGGATGGATGAAAGAAAGACATGTCTGACTTCACTCGTTTTCACACAGGAGCCAAATCTGGTGCTTGCTAATAATGACAACTGATACTTTATTAATCCCCTTGGGGAAATTCTTGTGGACAGACAGCCATGCAAAGAGCCAAGGATTCAGCGCCCCCCAACTAGAACTTAGGAAGAAAGTTGAAAATCTGTGAAGTTGCCCTTCAATCACCCCACCACCTCTGGAGAAATAAATCCTGCATAAATGGAGCTTTAGACTTTTTAATTTAATTTAGCTTCAATGGTTGTAATATTTTCTAGTATCTCTATGGGAGCTTTTCTGTCCACACAATACAATACAAAACTAGTTCTCATATTCAACATGCCTAAAATTGTAGTCATTGAAACATTTGTTTCTAAATATTCCCTTCCTCTGTATGGAGCTCTACAGAGTTATGAAAGGATCAAAGAAGAATGTCGCTGCAAGGAGGCGAACATGAGAAATTCCAGAATAGCAAACGGAAATGGCCACCTTACATTGTCATCCACTTCATTTTAATTGCATGGATTATGGAACTCATTTCCAAAGCTAATGTTTTTTGTTTCATTGCCTTTCACATTCCTGCTTTATTGCTCTCTCACAGCTTTTCTTTACACTGAAGAGCCAATTAAGTCCCTTCATGCTTTCATTTGAATCACATGGCTTTTTTCATTCACCCCAGGCACAATGTTCACATGGGAAATGTGGAAGTAGACACCATTACGAACTAGAAACCACTGTGAACACGTTAGCAGAACAATCTTTCCTTGCCACAAAATCATCACAAAAATGGAAGTTCTTTTAAAACTTGTAAAATGCTGCTTTTTTGTTTGACCGATGACGTTTCCTAGTCTCGCCAATAATAGAAGTTTCCTGTTTCATAACCTGTAAAAAGCCGTCTTGATTTTGTTATCTGGATGAGAAAATTGTGCAAAGACAAAGAAAAGAAAGGGACAAAGAAAAACAGCTCATGGAGATGTAGAAAAAGCAAATCAAGCTGAGGCTTGTTTTGCAGAAAAGCAACTTTAGAGAGAACAAACGTATCAAACAATCATGCACAGAGACAGTGTGCAGTGGAATAAAACAAAAGAGAGCACAAGACAGCACGCTGGAAAGACATAATAGAGGTGATCTCTAAAAAGATAGTATCAACAGATTAGGTCAAATTGAGAAAAACAAAATCCTCCACCATTCAGCTAAGCGTCTATTAGGTTTGTGGCTCCGAACATCTTTAGGTTTAGTTTAGAACAAACAGATGTCAGCATATTGTAACTGGCTGCATTTGTTAACCTCAGATTTTTTTATTCAGATAATCTCACTGAGATCAAGATCTCTCTTAAAAGAGAGACCTGAGATCACAATAAGACATTTTATTTACTCAGAACATCCGAAAATTCACGACTACATTATTGTAAATATAGACTAGTAAAGATTTAAAGTATCTTATAATAATGAGTGTTTCTAACTTCAAACCAAGCCAATGAAAATATCTCAGCAGTTTAACTAGCAAGGCCTTATAGATGAAGACACAGGTATTCTGATGGGAGTGATAACCATGCAACATTTTCATATAACTCACAGTGGTAGGTGTGATAATTGTTAGCAGTAATAAATCAATTGGCACAGTGGTAGACAGTGCCCAGTGTGGTGGCAGCAGCAGGATCACTTCATAATATAATTCACACAGTATGGTGGATTGTACTGTATAATGTTTGGAAAACACATAGATGATATCATCTGCATAAAAAAAATACTTAGAATGATGGGTTGGAAATAAAATATTATTTATGTACAGAGTAAACAGCAGTGGCCCTTATATTGATCCCTGGGGAACACTTTATCAACCATCTGAAGACTAAGTTTGAATCCATGAGCAACAACATATTGAACTCTGTCAGTGAAATATGATTGAACTAGTTGTAAGCAGAAACATCAAAACTCACCTGAAAGCAGGTTTTTTTTTTTAACACAGTGTTCAAGTGTATCAAAAGCCACGGACACATCCGAGAGTGTAGCACAGTGTTGCTGTTAATCAAGAGTTAACAAAGCAACAGCAGCTGGAGCTGCAACAGGTATTGTGCTGTGAGTGGGTCTAAAGCCTGACTGCGCTGACAGAAGCATGTTTCTGTCAGCGCAGTCAGAAGCATGTTTTCCATTCAAACATAAGCTATAACAGCTTATCCTGTTAAGGGTCACGAGGGCCGGTCCCAGCTGTCATTGGGCAAAATATGGGCGAAGAATGTTATTGTACCTCTGAATATATGACAGGTCTAAGTGAAGATTTGCTATTACTTTATGTATGAAGGGAGGTGTAGGAGGACAATTTATTCTAGACTGTTGCCTTTACTACAAGCACTACAAGTAGAAATTCTACTTGAAATTACTTATTCAAGTGGAATTACAGTACAGTACAGAATTTTTACAGTACATTCTGTAAAATGTACAGTGAGTACAGAAAGTATAGAAAGCAGCAGTTGGCAAATGTCAACTGTCGCGTCCCCGTCCTTCCGTAGTGCCGTTCGAAGCCCGGTGGGGAGGGTTGCATCAGAAAGGGCATACAGCGTGAAAATCCTTGCCAAATCAACATGCAGAGTGATCCACAGTGGCGACCCTGAACAGGGAGCAGCCGAAAGAACTTACTGAATTTGATGCTGTAAGTTAAATGTACAAGTCTTGTTCAGATTTATTATTAAAAATTATGGCAAATATTATTTATAGTAAAAAAAAAATAAAAATAAAGTTTTGTTACTTAGCAACTGCAACAAAACAGCACAGCTAATAAAGGTAGAGGTAATTTTTGCTGCCAGGCAGTTAATAATCATTTATTAGTTTACTGTATTTCATATTTAAATTGAATAATCTTCATCATCCAAAAGTAAAAACTCAAACTGTAAAATAAATGTAGTGGAGAAAGAGTAAAAATAACATTTAAATGGAACTACTTCTGTTAAGTACAAGTACCCAGTACAGTACTTTAGTAAAAGTGCTTAGTTACTTATCACAACAGGACATTATTATTGCTTTGACTGCATCACTATGATTAATAATGGACCCATTTTCTCTATTAATCACTGGTGGCAGCATCATGATGGACTTGTTCTTTAAGGATTATGCTAATCTTCAGAGAAAAGGTTGTTACCGTCCATAAAAATGAGTGAGAAAATCGACAAATAATAATCAGATTTTGCATTATTCATAAGAGTGAATCTAAGATGGAATCTATGACTTTCCTTGTCCTCGTTTAGTCTCAGTATCCAGGTTGGGAACAGCTTTATTAGAGTCAGAATTAAAAGAAAAACTATTTTACAACATATTAAAATCATTCTGAATATTCAATAGAAAAACACCTCTAAATCAAGAAACATGACTCTGCAGGACCAAACAGAGCAGCTTACTCATGCATTGCCACTTAGTCACTGCATATGATGTGCATAGATTGCCTCATCTGTAAAGTAATAATGGTTTGAATGTAAAGTTTGGTAAAATGCCTGAAATGAAGAATGTATCAATGACAAGAATCTGACAGTTTCATTTTTCACTCTGTGAAAATAAAATACACCATGTGCACATTGGACTGTGTGCCGGTCATTTTATTTAAATAAGCTAGCCTGATTTCTACTTTTAATACCAGCACTGTTGTCCACTACAGAATATCCCTTTGTCTCAGTGTACACACAGTGCTGTTCATGGCAGGAGAAGCATATTTGAACAACAGGGCATAGGAACACTTGGTTTACAGATTACAGTTCATAAAAGTCAACAAATTAGATACGAAATAATTTATGATTGTGCTGCATTTGTCCTTCCTTCCAATGTTTACTTCTCATTTCTTTCCTTGTTAAACTCCTCTTATCTCTGAAGACGTATGTCCTTGTAAGCATGAAAAGTCTTTTGTCCAGTAAAAATGGACATGTATACATCCCACACACAACACACAGCCAATTGCACAAATCCACCTCGAACTCGATGAGCTCATTGTCAGTCATCAATGATTCACCTTGGGTTTTAAACCTCTTAATAAAAGCCCCTGTTTTTCTATCTTCTTCGTCATCAATCAACACTTACCTTTTTTTTAATGCCGTTTGACATTTACAGAAAAGTTCAGGAATTCATATTTGCAAAGTTGCGACAAAGGAGTCACAAGAGGTAAATCTGGTTAATATGAATTTAAAAAAAAACTATCTGTCGTTAAAAAAAAATATTTTTCCAGTTCTTTGGCCTGAAATTAAAGCAGTTTCAGATACATGCGTCACGTTCATATCTCACAAGCAGCAGTGAATGGCTCTAACGGGCTGTGAGATAAGATCAGTTATTCTGCTGAGTAAAACCTGAATAAATGTTATCACACTAGAATAAGTACCTGCTGTAAGGTCCTAATTTTCGCGCGGGGAAGGGAAAACACCTTGATGCTGGGTAAATGGAAAAGCTCAGATTTATTCAAGGTTTAATGCATTAATTCATACAATGATAGAAATTTCAATTCTCCAATCTAATCTACCAACACTGATTAGAAAACCTAAACTGTGGGGATACTGTAAATACCCATAAAATGAAAGCAGGCACCAAAACAACATTAACACACACTACAAGAGTTTTTGTCATCCCTACAAATTTATTGTTGTATTGTTTAATCCCCTGAACCACACTGCCAGGTTTCATCAGATCCTGGTCCTTCTCTCCCTATCGTACCCCAGCTCCAGCCACGTCTTCAGTCATCCCAGCTGTGCTGCTTAGTGGTCGGTGGACTTGCTTATGGTCCTTAAAGACCTTTCACCTCTCATCTGAAAGGCTTCTAAGAGTTTACGTCATTGACAGTTTGAGGGTTCAAGGAGTGGAGTCATGGCAACTGGACTGCTTTCATTAGGTTGAAATGTTTCACTGCTCATCCAAGTACATCGTCCGCCAAATGATCTGAATAGGCTCATTAGGTGGACAATGGACAAGGGTCTGTGAGTAAATGTAATAGTCACAACTCTTACAACCCCATTAAAGTGGCTAGTAGTAACTGTGGCACACATTCCTGGTGGATGTCAGAGTCCCATCCACTCAGTATGGACACCCAGTCACACCAGTCCTGGTGCATTGTAAAGGAAAACAGCTGTAACACACATTATTGAGGCAGCAACACATTATACTGTAGGGGCAACACAAATGTGTGTACCTCGTCTTAAAAATGCAGACGGCTGGATTGACTCATGTAAGTCTAATTACACACAATCTGCACGTGACCTCAACGACCGTCAAGGTGTTAACGACTTAACATCTCCACAAAGGTTAAATACCTGAGACTCACAACCAGTCAATTAGACCTGAAGGAGGTTTTTGCATTAGAGGTGAAAAGTCTGAAGCGAGTCCACTTGCCTCCTCCTGTGGGATAACAATGATCTGGATGACTGAAAATCTCCACAGACATATTCAGCCATCACTTCTTTACCACCAGCACCATTATCTAGAGTCCATCAGGGAATACGCCTGTGCTGCTAATGGCCTAAGTCCCCTTATAAAAAAAAAAAAATCCATGACATCACAGTAGAGTGTAACCACCAAAGACTTGTCTCATATTTCTATTGAGAGCACTATGACAGTAAAATGAAACTGAGGCACTTTGCAAGCTTGTCCTTTAACCTTCCCTCTACTGAATAAAATAATGTAAAAAAAAAAAAAAAAAAGACCCAACATACCTAAAATATCATGCCAAATGTTGTTCGTACACACAACTACTTCTGTCACCTTTGGTGTAAACAACCAAGTGCAACATGCTGAATGTCTTCCAGAAGTGACTGTGTGAAAATGTGCGTCGCTAAACCCTCATTTAAATGATATTGCAACTCCCCCATTTTCTATGACGGCCCAGCTTTTCACTCTGCTTTCCAGTGTAGCTGTTAGGGAATAAACTAAAAACACTTTTGATTTCTGACGTGGTCAGACAACATGTCACATAAACAACTTCTTTTCCAGTATAATCTGACTCCAAGTTTGTCAGGTTGCGTAATAAGAAACTTCCCACTCATTTTAAACTGCGTGAATAATCCTTGTTCTAAAACACATACAGTACATTTCATACACAGAACTGTCAGTTATTGCTCAGTTATGTTTGGAAGTTGTGTTGTTTTATGTGATGTTTCGTTTTTGATCCTATATTTGCACATGACAAAGGTCCTACATTTTTTAGACTTAAACACACATTATGTTGAGCCAATTATAAATACAACTACACCAGCTGATGGGACCAAGCTGAACCAGGTCTGTACTCACAAACAAAGTAGTAGATTTAAGAACAGCTGCTGGAATTCAATCCTCAGTAATAAAATGGAAAGAGTGCATCTTACTTAGCATCTGTGAGGGGTAGTCTGCTGCTTAATTTAATACAACAATCAATACTGTCCCCATGCAGCAGATGTCCCGCATTCTCAGTAATCTTTTAAAATATCTGAATGATGAACATGACCTGCAGAGTCCGAGAAATCTTGTTTATCTTGTTTTTCTCAGTTACGTTGCCATCTACACTGTTCCCTAGTATGGAGCAGTTACAAAACCTGCATATATATAGCACATACAAAATCATCTTCAGCATCAGCATTTCCTCATTGACATTAAAAGCGTTTTGATCACACCATCGCAGCCTGTCACTGATCTGAGACTAGCACAATGTGTAGCACAGTCTTCTGTGTCACACATGCAAATATACTAAAGATTCTTCTTACAAGCAAATTTTCACATTGTTTTATTTTTTTCCAGCGTCAATTCTCAGAGTGCCTGAGCTTTGGGAAAGAAATATAATCAAAGACTAGATGATCTGAAGAGTTAATGTGGATTTGATGGATAAAAGGCTTTATTAAAACAGACATGTGACTGTTACAGATAAGACTGATTAGATACTGAGACTGTTGTAAAGCTGCATCAGTTACTGGATTTGGACTTAAATAGACTTGGACAAATCTCTCTAATATGCTGTTAAAGGTGTGCAACATGCAATGATTCATTCTTGATCTAAAAGTTAATAACATTTTACTCTCATTTGTGACATTTTATACTTATAGATTTTCAGTTTAAACCGAAGTACAAGGATTTGAAGTGAAATAAAAGGAAGTATATTAGTTAGTTGTATTTAACTCGATGTTCCCAGGCAACATGGAGCTGCAGTGTTTGCTTGGTTTTGAATACCCAAGGTCACGTTTCACACCATAATAGAAAGAAAGAAAAAAGGAAAATAAAAGGCTTCTGCTTACAGCGAAGATCAGTCACTTATTTAAGACAATGCAAATCTGCTGGATATTTGTGTTGCGAGTCTCAAGTTGTATTTTTATTATTAATTTTTCATTTCTGTATTTCTGACTGTTTCCACCTGGAAAAAACATCCAGATTGCTTGTGAAAAATAATGTTATATTCTTATGACCTATTGAATGCAGGAGAAACTGTCATTTTCTCAAGCAGATAATGGAAGAAGGAAAGTGGACACAGCTGCTGGTATCATTCTGGGCCACAAGGTTCCAATCCAGCAGTGTAATATATGGCACGCGTACTCTCATTTTGAGGGAGATTTGTCATAATACCAAGTCGGCCAGATGCGTTCCCCAAGTTGAAGAAGCTTTTTCTCGCCCACTGGGTCACCCTGTCAAACACAGAGAAATATACTCTTTGTCATACTTGGGCTCCTACCATCTTACATTAACAGAGAGGGAGGGAACGGAAAGACCTCGGCTGAAAATTACAAAGCTGAACGCATCTGAGCCACAGATTGTGTGCAACTGTTCGCCTGTGTGTGAGTGAATGAGTGTGTGTGTGTGGACTTACACTGTGCAGAAAAAACACCCAGTGAATCTGGGGCTGCAGAGTGTTTTATCTTCCCAACAAAAATCTGAATGGCACTAACGGCTCTTGGCTCCTGTTAAACTCCTGTTAGAACTGAGAAAACTACGCAAGCTAATGGCTATAGTGTGTACAGAGTTGGACTTGGTGTGACTGACAAACACAGAGAAATATACTCTTTGTCATACTGGCCTGTTTTCACTCAGTCATCATGTGGTGGAGAGTTGCACAAAGTGTGATCTACTGTTACAATTGCAATTTGTCATGGTCAGGTACCACATGCACCCTGGTAATACCTTTTTAAAAATCAACCAGCAACCGATCTTTAATGCCCTACAAACTTAGGATGTGGTTTTAATGATGAAATGCTTCACAAGTTTTCACTCTTAGTCCAAAAGTTAGAATTGACTTTATGCATCACTTAGGTGATCACTGCACCACAAATTAAAGTGTGTTAAAAGTGTAACAAAAAAAAACTGAACCAGAAGTCAAAGTACAGCCCCTACCATCCTCACAATCTGAGGTTTGATTACAGGACATGGATCATCCTCACGCAGATGTTGCTAAAAAAGGCGACAACTAAAAGCAGCTAATTTGTTTCAACAAATGCGAACAAAGCAGTGTTACAGTGCTTTGTTCGCTGTGTTCAACAAACCTAAACCTGCCAAGTTACCAGCACAAAAACACAGCCAGACAGGTAGCACAATATGAGACAAACACATTTCTGAATTATACAAAATATTATCTACTAATTGTTGTCAACATAATCCCAGAAAATATCCAAATCGTTATTTTCAGTAGTTTCTCTTAACTTGGTCAGTTACACCAACTTCACTCCCTTCAAGTGAGTATTTGAGTAAGATGCATTTTTGCAGCAATTACAGCATTGAGCCTGTGTCAATAGGTCTCAGTCAGCATCGCAAACTCCTCAAGCTCTGTGAGGCTGCATGGGGATTGTGAGGGAATGTGGTTTGTTATATGCCAAACACTGTTGATCTGATGTCTCAAAAGCTCAGTTTTGGTCTCATCAGACCATCAGACCTTCTTTCAGTTGATTCTCTCTAACCAAGCTTTGCCACTCTCTCATAAAGCTTCAACTGGTAAAGGAGCCAGACAATAATTGTATGTACAGTGTCTCCCATCTGAGCTTCTAATTCATTCAGAGGAGTCATGGATTGACATTGATTCACCAGTAAATGGACCTTCTAGATTCAAGATTCTTTATTTGTCACATGCATAGTTATACAAGCACAACACGCAGTGAAATGCACCCATAGATACACGTATATTTAAACTGCAGTACTTGAAACTGCACTCGTGCGATTTCCAATTAATTAAATGTGTGACTTCTAAAACCAAATGGCTGCACCAGTGATGGGTTAGTCACTTTAAAGAGGGTGAATACTTCTGCAACTATTTTCAGCTCAGTTCTGGTCTCATCAGACCATCAGATCATGTATATTACTTTGGAGAGATCTGTTCTCACTCTAACATGAAAGGGTATTTTATTGTTGATCAGATTTAAAAAACGTTAAATTAAATCAACTGTGATTCAGTGTTGTAATAAATAAAAGGTGAAAAATTCCCAGGGGGTTAATACATTTTACAGGGACTGTACAGTATGTGCTACTGTTAGATTAATAGTAGGATATTTTGTGAACACAGCACCTGAACTGTAGTGACAATCATGAAGGGCTTGATTATCCATCTTTGAAGATACAATGCACCCTCCCAACAAACCGATGCGCTCGTCAGACAGTTTCTATACTCACAAATATGAAAGGTGTCTTTTATGGTAGTCTAGTCTATTTATGAATTCTCTTTAATTTCTCTGATTAGTTTGTCCCTGTGTTATAATTATCACTGATACAACACTCTGAGGCGTTTTACTTTGATTCGGACTGATCAAATAAGATCTGATGTTTACCACTGTTCACTTTGATCAGTGGCGGCCCGTCAATACAGGGCGCTGGGGCGCCGCCCCACCTGTCTCACATGAAGAAGAAGAAGATAGGAATCACATAAAATAATTTTAGAAAAACATGAAAATATAAATAAACAAGCTATATATTTTACAGACCATGAGTACTGTGTATAATCTGCATTCAAGTGTAGTTTCAAAATGTTCTCTCACTCATTTACCGTGACTAAACGGTCACGTGACGTATTTCCTGTTCTTTTGTGGCGCAAAAATCTTTACCATAGACCTATGCTATAACTGGTGCATGTGCACCGGAACCAGCTCTAATACAAAGTATAGGAGAACCTTGGGGCGCAAAATGTTGCGCCCAAAACCCGCCCACAAGACCGAGGTTACATGGTTACATTATGAAAAAATGCTAACTGCTATGTATCTTACAATGATAAGCAATGTGAATATCACTACGCAGCTTAATGAAAGCTACAGGATAGAGTATAATGAGGAGGGAGACAAAAACCCACACATTTTGTCTAAGATGATAGACTGCATTATATTCTGTGGTGCGTTTGAGCTCGTGTTGCGTGGTCATGATGAAAGTGAACACTCAGAAAATCCTGGTATTTTCTGGGGGCTGGTGGACTTTGTTGGATCCCTGGAATACAATTAACTGTAGTTAAAGTTTCTCAACATGTGTACAGTATAAAAGTGGAGGGTAATCTGGGGCATTTGGACCATAACCTGGTATTGCCCACTGAGTTATACACTTAAATATTCCTTCATCCGTTCATCCACCTCTTTCCTGCTACTTATCCAGTGACTAAACATCAAACTCCATTGTAGCTGGGCTAAAACTATCTTAATATTGTAATCTGTAGCTTGATTGAATCCTACCTCAGACCTACAAAGTACAGTTACTTACAACTTTCTATCAGTACTCTAAGTTGCCTCCATGATCTTACTGTAATGTAGACCCAATGCACTTTAAAATCACTTATACAATTTGGAAGACAAAACAGACAGGACATTAAAAAATAACTGCCTATCCTCATCTAGGAATGTTTTATGGATTTTCACTTCCACAAAACAGAAAATAATCTTCTTTTTCACCCCCAGTACCCACTGATTAAGTGTTAAGTATTTGACTTAAAGACCTTGTCTGAATTCCTAAAGCATTTTGGGTGTGTAAATAATATGCAGACACAGAAAATACTTTGTGGCTGTGTTCACTTATTCTAGCTGTAAAGGTTGAGGGCCCTGGGACGTCATAATGGTAATTAAGAAAATTGAACACCAGTGCGTTCTAAAGCCAACTTGCTGATGAAAACTTTTCAGATGACATTATGACTTTATAAAGGACTGCAGTGTCCTGTAATTTACTTCACTTTACAGTCTTCCTTATAGTGGTGTATAATAAAACACCTTTTTTCATCCCACCGCTGCCTTTTCATTATAATTTTCTCTGTCTCTGCTTGAGGACACGAGCGAGGTCAGTGTGAGTGCACTCAGCCAGTGGCAAAGCTACAAAAGCTTCATATAGAGGCTAATTCACAGTGCAGCCCTCCACCATCAAAGTGCTCAGTTGTGGATTTAATTGAGAGCAACTAAGCTCCCAACTGGGGATTCTACACCAAGGCCAGCTGACACTAGCAAATTACACCAACTCTTCATAACTGAATGTCTCTTTTTGCTGAGACAAAAAAAAACGAGTTTATAGTTACAATTACATGGTTCGAAATAATTATTCCCTTCTGAACGTCCCAGAAACTGAGAAACTGCTGTGCTGCTTCAACCCACACTGGCACTGTCTTATTCTGAAGCAGATACATTTTTTTTTTTATCCTCAAGTCGCTGTTGCTGCCAGAGGAGTTTAGAGCTTTAGTCCCACCAAAGCTCAGGTGCTATAATTGGGCCACACAGTTACAACCATAACAGCCTGGATGAAAATATTCATACACGTCCACACGTCTAGACATTTAAAAGGGAATAAGGGATAATTAAACAATAACCCTGCTTTGCAGAAACATAGCATATAGCCTATACATAATTAATAATAATGAGTACCACCCCATTATTACCAGACTCTCAGTTTGAGAACATAAACCTGCACGATCCTTCACTGATGCTCACTTGATTAACCTGTTTTAATCCTTGGACCTTCATCAGGCAGCACAACTTCATCAAAAACACTGTACGTGTTGACACTGGGTGTAGAAATTAAGGCCAATGAGCTCATAAAAACAGACAAACACAATGTAGAGCTCTTACCATTGTAAACACTCATAGAAACGCTGTTAACACAGATTGACATGGCAAAATCTGGTTCTCTATAGACATGTTTCAAATTTACAACTCAGACCGACTGTAAAATTTATAAAATATTAGTAAATTACTAAAAAGTATCCAAAAGCAGGAACACTTACTTAAAGTCATAAAACATACATGATGTATGAACAGAAAGTATAAGATGCTTAAAACCTGACTGGGAAGCTGAACCTGCTGGGCCTGAACACCCCTCTGGTTCTGCAACTGGATCCTGGACCTCCTGACTGAGAGACCTCAGTCAGCCTGGATTGGGAACAGCACACCTAAAAGTATAACACTGAGCACCGGAGCCCCCCAGGGCTGTGTGCTCAGTCCATTGCTGTTCACTCTGCTGACTCAGGACTATGCAACAATGCACAGCTCAAACCAAATCATCAAGTTCACTGATGACACGGCTGTGCTGGGTCTCATCAGCAAGAACAATGAGTCAGCACACCGAGAGGAGGTGCAGCGGCTAATAAAGTGAGAAGACAACAACCTGTCTCTAAATGTAAGGAAATGGTTGCTGACTTCAGAAAACCACTGATCAGCCACGCCCTGCTGCACATCGACAGCTCTCCTGTAGAGATGGTTAAGAACACAACATTTCTCTGCATCCAAGCCCAACAACTCTCTACTTCCTGTGGCAACTAAAAAAGCTCATCTACCGACCAACAACTGTAAAACCTGCTACCATCCGGAAAAAGGTATCACAGTATTCAGGCTCACATAGCCAGACTACCAGACAAACGTCATAGAACCACAGAAAATCAGTAAGCATTAAAAGATTATTTTTATCTACTCAGTATCTTTGATATATTAAACATCCAGCATCTTCTATAACCTACAAAATTTCCACTTTAACAGCGTCTTTGAGGCTGATTGCTCCTCCACTATCAGCAGGTCATTTATCAGCCTGTCTGTAATTTGGTGATTGATTATTGAGACTGTGAATAGGACGCATCACTGTGTTTATAATGTCTTTATCAATAAACAACAAAAGCTGTTAACAAAAGTATTGAGAAGATTAGAGACAAATCTATATTTTGGCCTAAAACTGGAGGTCTCCTTGGTGATCTGCACTACTTGTGAGAGGAAGAGGAAAAAATAGTGGCAACAAATGACAGTCAACCCTCAGAGTGTCTGTTTGTGTGTCGCCAGTACACTTGTGTCAGAGGGTAGGGACAAACAACCTACATTAACACATTTACACATATGCAAATATTAGCAGTATTTTGTTGAGATAAATGGTTAAACCTCAAACAGCCACAACAAATAATAAAAATTATGCAAATATGTCATCTGTGTTTTTTGTTATTGGTTTCTGAATAGTAATACCTTCATCACTCCACACCAATCTGATCACATCAGATCAGTGTCTATTTTTCTTAATGTCACATGCTTCATGTGCTGCATCATGATTTATTTATCCACACATTGCTGCCATCAAGAAAACACCGTTATAGCAATATCAACAATATCACAAAATATATCTTGTAAACACGAGAAATGTATTATGCTATAATGAGAAAATTATCACGTTATAACAAGATACTGAGCTTTTATTTTTTTTCTTGGTGGCAGTAATACGCTGCTGTAGTTTACCCTGTAAATTAAGACTGCATTCAAACATTACGTTTTCACATAACTGTGCTTTGCATGCAGTATCAACATTACTGGTTAACTTCTCTGCTGCACTGTCACTTAAAGCTGGATATGTTTTTTGGTTTCTAAACACAATTTTCAATTTTGTGTCCTCTGTAACCTAAACCTTATTTTTTTCTTTTCTCATCTAACACTGGCTTACTTACTGCTGGGTAAAATCTATCATAGACTATGTCAAAAAGTGATTACTTGCATCAGCGACGTGGCAAACGTTTCTTTGTGGAAATCTCTTTGTAATTTGATATACCTGAGCTGCGAACTAAATGTGTCATGTTTCATGCCGGAGTCTTTAAGTTTTCATCCAAACATACCTGCAATGTGACTTTAGTGGCCTTCAACATGTTCCCCTCTTACTTTCTCTTGTTCAGATTAAGCTAAAGCAAAAAGAAATGTGAGAAGATCAAGAAAGGCAGTCAAAGATGAGACATTCATTGACCAGTAAGCATGAGTGACACAGTGGCACCAGTAGTGTTCCACATGGATACGACAGCATGAATGATTGCTTCAGTCAATGTATAGATCCTGTGCAGCTGCCCTTGTCAAATGTTCCCGTCATGAGCTCCATGTTTCACATATCCCACAGATTAACAGCTCCAACACACTGAAAATATACAGATGAGATGAAAGGATGTAAATTTAGCCATTGAAACCGGATAATTAAAAATGTGTTTATGACGGTGCGTGAAGCCAGCGCACTTCTTTGCAAGAAAACACCTCAGTCTGAAGAACTTAACAGAATATTCACCCTGCTGATGTCAGACCGTCTCACTCTATAGACAGACAGGATTTTAATCAAAACTCACCTACTGTATGTTTGTTGTATATTATTTGTTAGAGAACCTGGAACGCACAGTACAGTCTACATTGTCCTGCTGATGAAATTATTGTCCGGGAGCTAAGCCGTCTACCAAGCGCATGCTCTTT
>JAUBNQ010000013.1:3342054-3353735 GCA_032353495.1 Ctenopoma kingsleyae
AGGTCGGCCTGTGGTTTCTTCCATTCCTTTCCAGTTACAGGGTTGCTTTGGGGATGATTTTCCGTATGTGATTCCAGGGTCAGAGAACAGAGGATGCCATATGTTATATATAAACTGTGTGTGTGTATAGTAGCATTGTCAAACAAGAAATCTAACAGTGGCTTAAGACTTTAGCACAGTTCTCTACATTTAGATTTCATTTGACTTGATGGATGCATTGGAAAAAATCTGTCTAGAAAATGCTGCTTCATGTCAAAACGTAGGCTGGTCGTAATTGAGCTGTCAGTAAATTGTAGATCTTTTAAGCAAAAGTAACATCTGTAGTTTGTCTTGTTTCCAGCGACAGAAGTTTGTTTTTTTCACTTAAATCAATTCTGTACTGAATAACTTTAGCTTATTAAACCACTGTGTTGCTGATGACACTGATACTGAGTAAGTAGCTAACCTTTACCTTTAAATGCAGCCAAGTGAAAGTGCAAATTTCCTTATAGCACACGCTAGGAAGGCAAGTGAGCTGGTGTGAATTTGAGGGTGGAAAGTTCGTTTAATTGCTGTGATCCAGCGTGTTGTACATGTACGCCCAAGTTTTTGAGGTTTGATGTGAATTTAAAGTAAAGTCTTTAGATCTCAGCATCACAAGCTGTGATATCGACAGGCAACAGTTCAGATTTTGACTGTTTGACTGAGAAGCCAGACACTTTTGCTCACAGTGGGTCACCAGATAAAAGATTTTTGTTTATTCAGCCCGAGGACATGTCTAATCTGATACCTAACCTTTTAAAGTTTGTAAAGGCTCATCCAGAAGTGTAATATGGTCAATAGCAGCTCTTTGCAGAAAAATAGTTAAAGCTTAAGTGTGATTATGCACCGACATCATCACCGACTTCCTGTCTCTGTATGTCTGTCACTCTCTGAAACGTCTTATACCTCTTATACAACATGCCCAGATGGACTCTGTCCTCATTACAGCAAATTCTTTTTCATTTTCAGTGCTTGAATACATAGACAGTGGCAAGACAAAGAAAAAATATTAATCAGGTCAAGAATGAGGTCATGTTTAAATAAGTATTTATTGACATAGATTTAATAAAGAGCAACAGAAATGAACGCGGATTGGGAGACAGAACGAGAGTATTAAATTGTGGTTATTGCTGTTATTGTAATTAATGTAATGCAGTCTGGTTCCACACCAACTTCATTTATCTGTGTCCAAATCAGTGTTTGATTGCTCCTCTCCTTTCTCTTTTATTCTTTCACGCTTGTCTATTGATTTTTGAGTGTGTGCTATGTTTGCATTATGCTTTTCGACGGTGTTTACCTCAGAACAAGGAAGAATGTCAGCAACATTTTGATAAACACAAAAAAAACAGAGTTTAATTAAAAGTGGAGTCACGTGGGCATGAATGAAGAAGGTTAAATCATCCATATGAGCAGGAAAGGGGTAAATAAAAAAGCCACTAGCTTCCAATATGTTTTAAGGAATAAAAAACAGTGTGCCATTAACTCAATGTTAAGTAAGTCATGTACCAATTTCTAATGATAAGCAGACAAAAGCCCAACAGTCCCTAGAGGCTGCATTGTTAATTTGACACTTAGAGGGAATGTGCTGGGTGCATTTCACTACAATCTCTGCATCCTTTTGGTTCTGGAGATTACCAAAAAAAACCTGGTGCCTGCTTACAATACATGTAGATCACAAATGGAAGTAAACAAGACTAAAGGCGCTAGTGTTAACCCTGCAAAAAAGCTTTGCAGGTTGCTGAAAAGCTTTGTAAACTCTCTACTCCCAGCGCAATTCCAAAACCACATTAAGCAGACTGTGTCCAACCATTCTGCACCTTTGCGAAACCGACAATTTGACATTCACACTTCACACTGATTAACCTACAGTAGCTACAGTATGTGGAGGCAGGACAGGAAGTGCTCAAACTCCTCTCTCAAGCTCCTCATGTGAACACACATACAAGACTTCCAGGTGAGAAAATATGCACCAATTAACACACAATTACACAAAAAAATGTGTGGCCGCTATGATCGTGTATAAACACTTGTGATTATCGATGTGTTAGAACAGTAGTTGTAGAAATGAATATAACATTGCCTTAAGCATCCACAGGCAAGCACACATGTGCACCAAGGTAAATGCTACTACCAACATGCTGCAGCACTTAAAATGCTGATTTAAAGCAAACTGTGTTCATAAACAGTTTAACATGTTAACATGCTGACAATGTGTGATGAGTTTGGCAGGTTTGGTATTTAGAAATTAAATTTTAGTTAGACATTGACCTGATAATGGTGCTAGAAGAAAATGTAGGGAGGAACTCGGGGTGGGTGGTTTAGAAATAATTAATTCCAGGGTAAAACATTTTGTGTGTTTTAACCATGACATTACATCATTAATGTTTTCCTTATTGTAACCATGACGGCAGTTCTGTAACAAGGAAGTTATTTTAAGCCTTTTCTTTTTGCTAAATCTAACCAAACAGTTTTTGTGCCTAAACCTAACCAGGATGTTTTTATACGTCAGTGTGACCAAACCACGATGGTTTCATATGCCCACATGTTCACGACTGATTCAATGCTGACAAAGGTGTGGTACACAAGCATCTGTTAAAGTACTATTTCAAGAGGATTTGATGTTGAGATATTTCAGATATACACGTCATTAGGATTCTTTCTCTGGACAATGTGGGTACCCTTGCTGAATTTCACGGTGATCCACCCAACAGTTCTTAAGATACAGTATTTGACTTGTGTTCATGCTAGAAGAACATTAGGGAACAAAGTTGAGTATATGAATGTTTCACGTTACATAGAACTAGTTTAAATAGTTGTTGAGACATTTCAGTCTGGACTAAGGTTGATACAGACATTACCGTTACTAGTGACATCTAATCTATAGGATTTATGTTGAAAGCTGATTTCTTATTTTCTATATTTTCAACTTTTCTGAGCAGTTAACACTGTGCGCACAAGTGTTTTGCAACCATGAAAAGCTCCCTCATTACTGCCGTGCGCCGCACTGTGAGACAACAGCGTCACTACACATAAAGGTCACAATCAAAAATTGAGCGATTTCAGTGTACTGAGCATATTATGCAGTTGGCATACCATGTTGTGTGGCTACTTCTTAGCTTAATTCTTGTAACAACTTGTATTCTCCCTTGCAAGCAGCACAAAAGAAATAAAATAAAAGCGCTGCCAAACAGGCAAAGAAAAAAATAGTACACTGCTTCATGGGGGAAGGGGACCTTCAGGAGTCCCTTCTATCAAGGAGCTGGAGCCTGTTTCCTCCAGAAGGCACACTCTAAAGAATCACAAGAATGCTTCATCCCCCTTTGATGTCTTTCTGTGATGAGAGATAAACCCTGATGGCAATAACAGACCTCTTTGAACAATAAAAAATCGAATCTCAGCGTAACAACACCAAAGGCGCAGAGAGGCAGTGTTTTGTAAACAAGCTGTTCCCTCGAGTTGGGGGGAGCAGCTTCTGCAGGCTTACTGCTGCTGAGCTGGATCACACAAAGAACGGCCACTGCCCTGTAAGAACACGTCATTTTGTTATTTCCTTGTCAGCAAAAAATATTCTCATAATAATAATGTTACATACAGTTATTAGCCCGTGGATAACATAATTATTTGGCAGCATTATTATTTTCTTTATATACTGGCTGCTCTTTAAGACAGAAACTTGTTGGTATGGCAGACATGGGAATATGTGTGTGCTTTAGTAAGTGGTTCCACTCATTTTTCATCCTCCTACAGTTTCATTATGGACTTCAGTAGCAGTGCTGTGCATTTTCAAGGTCTGCTCCTTATTGTAATTATGAATGAAATTTTAATACTTTTGCTTTTACCGGTCTGTGTGCACAGCGTGCCACAACAAAACACACTTTAACATCAGTGCCAAATAAATGTCGCATGACTGCAAAAATGATGAGCTCTTGTGTTCCAGACCTGGCTCGTACTAACCGAGTACTCGGTTGAGAAACTCAACATGAATTCAGTCTGTTTATCTATCTCACGTTGAAATGCGTAAAAGCTCCCATTTATATTTTTAAATGCATCTTATACGATCTCCATTAGTCCAAACTATCCACAAATAAACTAACGGAATTTAGATTGAATAAGTTAAATATGAGTTGCTAGGATTTTAATCTGAATTAAAGTAGCTATATTTTATGCAGATATACCGTGCGTCACATAGAAGATGCTTACATTGCAGGCACAAACAGAGATTGATTTTATTATGTGTTACTGTGATCTAATAGAGAGGTTTGTTGCACTGCTCAGCACTCCGAGCATTCGGTGAGAATGATGAGTGCCAAGAGTGCAGCTCTCCCCCAACTCTCTGCCAGCTGTAACTGTGTCACAGCCACTTGCTATGTCAACAGGCCTGCTATCCATCATTAATATTTATCAGTGTCTGCACACTGATGGGACGACTGCACCCTCCCTCTGCACTCAGCTCGTACTTCTGCATACTGTAACTTTGTCAGTGGAGGTTCCTGAGATGATGGCGCATGCTGGTCATACACACAAACTTTCTATCATAAGTCAAGACTATTTGTACGTGTCACAACTCAAATAACTAACTTGCTAACTGGCAAAACAGACGAGAACATATGGGAATATTTGAAACAGACTACTTTTTTGTAGCTTCATATGGGAATATATCCAGAAAATGTCCATAAAACAGGAAATCGTGTTGTACGTCTCAGTTCACAGAGTTTTAATTGAGCGCTGAAACACGCAGATAAAGAAAATAATCATGATGTTTCATCCAATTTTAAAGAAGCTTGAGGTGAATTTTATTGGGGTTGATTCCACCCATCTCATTTAGTCCATTACTTCAGTGCAGGTCTACTTTCCTGTGTCCTCTCTGACCTGGATTTGCAAACGCTGTCAGGCTGTATTCAAGCGGCCGTGTTTATGTGAGAAGTGTCTTGGAAGAAGCTGGCACCGCTGCGCCGACGAGCAGATGTCTGGGAGGATAAATTGGCTGCAGAAAGTTTTTCGGGCACCTGTTCAATCCATCCTGGTAGGAGACACTAGACACGACTGTGCTGAGCCACATTTGCAACGCGGTTGGGAAATGTCTGTTGCGGCTTTCGTGAAGTGACTCAAAACTCCATCAGTGACGAAACATAAACCAGCGACTCTAAGGTTTGTAGTTCTTATCTTATCATTGTTTATAATAATGCAGGAATGCCATTCAAACTGCATGGTGTGGGAAACTCATCACTCACATTCATTTCTCATGTGAGTGTCATTATCTTTATCGATCCTAATTATCTTTTTATATCATCATGGTATAACACATGGTGTTTTGTGATCATAAGCTTCCTCGGTTTTAATCTTTTACAGGTTCCACTTTAAATAATGACTTATTTTCTGCATTTCAGCATTACATGGTGAATATAGTTCTGGGAATTAATTACCTCAAAATCTCATGTGTTAATTACAGAAACTTTAGTGCTATGTGTAGACCCCACTTCTTTAGTCTCTTGTATTTTAGCTTTAATTCTCTCCAGGAACGTCTCTTGCTCTCAAGGCGCAGAGGAATGACTCCATTATATAACTCGCTTAAATAGACCATGAAATGCAGAAGCTCATTATCTCAATTAAAGGCCCAATCTGTGGTCTGGATGGAAAAAAAAAAAAGTAGCTGCACACACTAAAATTTAAAGCACAAATCCTGTTACCTCTCTCGAAATGATTCAAATACAGGACGAACTCAGCACCACAACTAATTTATATTTACTGAGCAAAATAATAAAATCTCAGAACATCTTTAGGCCTCATCTCTCTGTGTTCAGCAGTAAATGAAACTAGCCTACTATACTTTACACTACTTTAGATTATCGTGTCACACATACTGATCCTAATGATGGGAATAAATAAAATAAGTGAATAATCTCTGAAAACAAATGATAGCATGAGCCATTTCTAACATACATTGTTCTCAGAAATGCACTGAATGTATGTAGATATTAGCCAGAGGAGCTGTACGTGAGAACCCAAATGTCTAAATCAGCTAAACTGGACATAACGGGACAAGCTTGATAACGCGACCGGTGCTGCTGTAAACAAAACACGCGTCACATTCTGCCACCGCTCATCTAAACCAAAGTTTTTCCACTGTGTGCCAGATGTGTGAAAAGGCAAACATCTGGACCTGATTCTCCAGACACTGTCTACAGTTCATATGAGAAAACTGCTATAGTTATGTAAAAAAAAAAAAAACCCTCTAGGGTCTGTAGCAAGTATGACTGTCAGCCTGTTGACATGTCAGATAAATCCTCAGTGGAAATAAAAACCTTTAACCTGGAGCTGCCCTGCCGGGTCAGAACACATAACAGGAAACAAAGGTTTGATGGCACAGGAGCACTTTTTCAGGAGAGCAAGCAAAAAAGCTATACATACATTTTTGTATCATTTTAAGTTCATATCGCAGTCTTCTCCTCTGAGACTAAACCGGGGTCGTCCTGGGACTGATGAGCTGACAGATAAATCAAAAATGAACTTGAGTAACATTACAAAGACAGAGCAACAGTTGCAGTTTGACTTTCCACTATCAAACACTAAATCAACATCAAGCAGATGATTTTATACCTAAACAAGTGTCATCAACATCTGAAGACGGCAGTTTATTGCAGCACTTTATTTGTTGTTGTCATTTTTTTTTCAGGCTTTTCAAAGAAGCCGTTGTGTGAATTTAGATTTGCTATGAGGAGCGTCTGAAAAGACAGCACAAAGAAATAACTTTTTGGAATGTAGGCGATAAAGTGATATTGTCCATTAAAAACTACTGACGCGTCAGCTCCTTCTCATTCACATGAATTATTCTTCAACTATTTCCACTTCTTGTCTTTACCAGTAATAAAAAATATCCAACCCAGCTGCTCTTCATCTCCGTTTCTGAGGCTTTGCAGCAGCATGTGTGTGTGTGGACCATGAATAATTCAAACCTGTCAGTGTTGTGTCTACTCTGTATGCTTTAAATGGTTAGCCCAGTTTAAAAGTCAGCTCTGAGTAATCTATTATTTATTGTTTTACTCTGCTATTGTCCTGGACTCTGCTGCCGAATGCTCTTGTCACATTGTTGGGAAATGTTTTCTAAAACATGCAGCATGGTTAATATGCTAATCCTGACAGCATGTTTTGCATTTTGACCGCGGTGCAACGAATGCAAATATCATCACTGCTTTAGATCATTGCCACATATTTTAATATGATTAAATCTGAATACCAAATTGATAATA
Source organism: Ctenopoma kingsleyae (assembly GCA_032353495.1). Lineage (NCBI taxonomy): Eukaryota > Metazoa > Chordata > Actinopteri > Anabantiformes > Anabantidae > Ctenopoma > Ctenopoma kingsleyae. The sequence continues at coordinate 3,349,323 of JAUBNQ010000013.1, forward strand.
ATTCATGACCAAGCATGGAGTTGTCAATGCTCCTTCATTTCAGAGACACATTTCAAACAAGCCTTTAAATAAGCTCATACTTCTACCCTATAATCTACTACCCAGCTAATTTAATGACCATTATGGCCACTCTGACCATGTCTCACTGCATTTAGTTGTGGTAATTACATGCTTTCTCTCTGCATTGTGATCAAACCCATTTTTTTCATCAGGGGAATTAGAGCATCAGATCATGTCATACTGGGAATGTTACCACATAATGGCTTCTGGCTTTTAAGGCTGTTGAGGTGACAGAGATAAACCACCATAGCTTGATCTCAAGTCTCTCAATCAATGCACACATCAGATTTTTGCAGTATTCATACAATAAATGATTAATGTAACTAAAAATCACAATGGATGAACAGAAAACGTCGGTCTTGTCTAAGTAATAGATTAGGGATCATTCTCACAATTTGTTGTTTTTTGGTGATGACTTCCTTATCTGATATTATAGGGAAGTCTAAACACAGTAGATGTTGTTGTTGAACAGACTGTAAATTTGCGCATTGAGGCAAATTTAGGTAACTTGGCTATATAAATAGAATTTGATTTGATCTGACTTGAAGTAAAGCAGGTCAAGTGAAATAATCAGGTGCACCACCTGAACATAATACAACATAATATTCAGATGTAAAAATCAAAGCATTCATTGCTACATTAAAGTGAGTATTTTGGCGACTAAATGGTATTTTTAAAATACGAATATAAAATAGAAAAATAGATTAGGAGATACCATCATATGTGTTCCCAAGCAACAAGTTGTGAGCAAAGGTCCTGATGTAAACGTGAAGACAACAATGACACATAGCAGCTCACATAGCAGTGGGTGGCTGTGGTGAATCACTTCATCGTATGCCAGCAACAAGAAAAATAAAAAAAAAAAGAACAAAAATGACCACAACAAACACGTCAGGAGAAATGGAAGAGTCATTACCAGCTGCAGCGTTGAGCGTAAGATGTAAAAGGTAAGTGAAACATTAACACGTAGTCAGCAAATAAAATAAAAAGTGGCAAGTGGCAGACTAAAACCTGTGATCTAACAATAACATGACGGGAAGAAGTAACAGCTTGGGTTCCATATAGATGTGCTTAATCAACCGCTAACATCACGTCGAAAACTTCTGCTGCAGCTTTATTTTATTCTGTCACTGCTGTTTGTAGCCACATTTCACACATTTCGATATCTCGATGTTAAAAGCGAGTGCTACTAAGTAAATTACGTTTACAGGTCTGAGAAATGAAACACATGCATTGTATTGCATTTTATTTATATTTAAGTTTTAAATCGGTGTGTATTCCATGTGGTGAAGTTCATCTGAACAGTGGAGACGAGTTTGTTTCAAACGCTAAATAGTAATGACAGAAATAAATTTAAAAAATCCAACTGCAAATCATGTAAATAAATACTGTTAGTGAAGATAGATTGTGTTGAATTTGTCAAGACACAGAGCTTTAAGAATCTTCAATCAGTGCATCACAAGTGGACTTGGTCCAAATTGAATCTTAATTTCATTCAGCTGGTTTGCATCATTTGATTTAGAATGCATCTACATAGCATCTCAATTAGAGGAACTGTGAGTTAATCAGGTTCAATATTCTGACTGATCTGCCTGTGAGCTCCCTTAATTAAATTTATCTGTCGACCAAATTCATTTGCAAGATGAAATAAAAAGCATTCTCTGTTTGCATCTGTGAGCTCAAAATCATCATGGCTTAATACAACAGGGCCTTTAGTCTGCGTCGCTGGGGACCGTCATTTTCTGCAGAGGTTTGTGAAGTGTTTTGTTTTGCTGCTGACAAACTCGAGTGAATATACTGCGTCTGTACAGTGGACTCTTGTTCTCAGAGTCATGTTTTGTTAGACCAACAGAATTAGCTCTGGAGCGGGCAAACAGCCACTGACTCTAGGTCTATTTAATCCTTTATGACATTGTCAGACAAATGGACTTTCAGGGTAAAGTAAGAGCAAAAGGGTAAAGTAAAATCTAGGTTTTTGCTGTTAAAATATGCAAACTGGCTGGATTGTTCCAGCAACAATGGTAGCATGATTTTTAAGTCAACCGTATCCACAGTACTTAGGTATACATGAACACACATTTCTTTACCTGTCGGTGTGTTTTTATGAGCAAAGTGCCATCTAATGGTAAAGCCCTGCAACTCAATCAATATCTCCGGAGGCTGGCTGGCAGCTGCAATTCTGAGTGGCTAGGATTGTAATATGCCTTTAATTCTCTTTTAGCTCTTTGTTTTAGGCCTCTACCAAGTCCAGTGTCCACTATGTTGTAGTAGCTGTGTCTGATTTGTAATGAGCAGCCTGCTGCAGCTGAAAACAACACTATGAAAGTGGTGTGAGTGAACCAAAAAACAACTAAACAATTAGTTGATATTAACTATAAAGCTTTGTAAATCCAAGGCAGGCTGGAGATCATCATTAATGCATGACTTCATAAGATTTTTGTTTTCTTTACATTTTACCACCACAGCTCTGCGCCTTCACTAAATCTCAGTTTCCTTTATTAAAGAATAAGACTTCTGTATTGTTCCTGATGTCAACAACCCTATTACAAAGACCAAAACCAACAATGCATTCATCTTACTCATGCTTGCGTTGCCAAAGTCTGATATATCTTATTTCTCTGTTCTATAGAGCGCCATTGTTGACCAAAAACAATACACAATTGTCAGTGACCCCCACTGATGGGCTGGCTGACATGTTTCTTCATTATGATGATAAACAAGGGCACTGTAATTTATTCTGAGTCACTCTCATCATGAAATACTCACTTAAGCATATTCCTCTATAGACGAAAACAGTCCCAGTAAATACAGTTTGCTCCTGTTTGCACACATCATAAATCTATTACTATTACACATGTGTGAATTAAGGATGTTAATGTGCAATAACAATAAATAAAGTCTGTCCCGCTACAGATAGTTTAAATGTCAGAATATAGTTATTATACAGGTGATGGCTGCTGGCAGGAATGACTTCCTGTACCTTTTCTCTATCACAGCAAAGCTGGTCCAGTCTATGACTAAAGCTGCTCCGCTGTTTGACCAGCAGGTTGTGGAGAGGATGTGAGCTATTCTCCATGATATTCAGCGGTTTGCGCAGCAATTAGTTGGTGTCACCGGCTCTGATACTGCAGCCTCAGCAGACGGCAGCAAAGAATATCGCACTGGCAACAGGCTGGGAAAAGATCTGCCATCTTCTTGCACACGTTAAAGGACTTAAGCTTCTTCAAGAAGTAGAGTCTGCCGGGTGTTTGGGGGTCCCACTGTAAATCTATTGGTTCAGCACATAGGCTCTTTTTAGGTTTCCCCTCAACCTGGCTGCCCCCTCTATGCTTCATATTGTTGCTAACCCTCCCTTAGTCTCACCTTCAGCTCTGTCCACGCTGACTTCACCTGGTCCTCATCTCCCACCAAAAACTGTCTTTGTTGACAGCAGAAGTAATACTGTATGGCTCCAATTTTATCTTTAAACCCCAGGCCCGGTTAGGGCACGGTCGTGATCTAAAGCAACATTTTTAAAACGGCCTGACCTTCTCTCACTGTTGCCTCTGTTAGAGCCACTTTCTTGCCTTTCTATACTGTGTGAGGTCTTTGGAGTCAACAAGTCACAGCCTCTTGTCTGTCACAGGGAGGCTGACCTTATTCTTTTTCAGCCTTTGACAATAGGCACTACAGCTGGCACTACCAAGCTGTGCTTTCACCTACTCTTTTCACAATAAATGAAAACCACCACAACATAAAGTCCTGTGGAAAACTGGCAGCACCATTTTGTAAACTTTGGGAAACAAATGTCATGTCATGAAGTGCAATCAACATGTGCCAGGCAGAAAAATATGAATGCCTCTTGAGGCAACATTTGGAGTGGCTGACATTAACAGTAGCAGCTACAAAATGACCTTTTAAAGGGGGAAATCCTACCAAACTACAGGTTTGGGAAGTTTTCTGAAATGCTGCCAATTCATACCCTTGTTAAATATCAGTGCCCAACAGAGTAGTGTGGGTGCAAGATGGGAAGGCTGATGCAACAAGGTGAGAATTTAAACTAGAGGTCAATAAGACTTTCAGTGGGTGTGGAGTTACTCTTTAGGGATTAAAGTCTGCATTCTGGTTCAAACCATGCTTCAAATTCTGTTGCAGATTCTGGATCTGGATATGCTGCTTTTGTGTGATGTGTTTGGGGTCTTGGCTGCTATTAACAAACGCATAAGAGATTCATAAATGTAGAAATATGTAAACAAAGACAAAGAAGGCTTCTCGTCAACCTCGTCTTATAAAATAACGCTGCTATAATAACTGCAACTGATAGTATGTTTTAAAGGGAATGTATTTACAACTAAATTGGATTATGTTTTATTT
>JAUBNQ010000013.1:3385410-3397144 GCA_032353495.1 Ctenopoma kingsleyae
CTGATCTGTTCCTCCCGTTTGTCAACAAGATCTGTTTAGCCGTTCTTGTGATATTTTGCTTGGAAATTGTAAGGTAAGTATAAATTCTGTATATTATTTCTAAGCTTCATCTGTGTGAAAATAATATCTTGTTGACTTTTATATCCTAGGTCTAGTTATGTTAATGTTTAATAATGCCTCAGCTACAATGCTTGCATTTTATTTGGCATCTAGTAGACAGGAGAGAAATCTGCTGAGAACAGCATTGTTTCTTTCTGTGTGTAAAACCAAGTGGGACGCCGTAAATGCCTTAAAGCAGGGGTGTCACTGTGTGGGTGTTGGGGAGGATCCCTCAGTCTAATTTATCCTGCACCGCTGGCACTACCACTACTGGTGGATTTTCTGATTCAACATGTTGAATCTCTGGCAGACTCATCAGTGAGCTCTCTTCCAGACTAAACTACTGCAATGTTCCTTATTCTAGTAAAACAATCGAAGACTCCAAAGACTGGAGTTAACAGAAAATGCTACTGCCAGGCTTTTAATACAGTAACAGCAGTAGCCACATCAAACCAACTCATGCTACCCTTCACTGGTTACCCGTGAGTTTCAGAACTGATTTTAAGATCTCAAAGCTAGTCTTTAGAGCTGTGATAACATAATCCTGCTCATATCTGTGATATAACAGCTAAGTCCCTTTGAGCGTTATTGCTGCTTGAGATTCTCTGGCAAGGCTCTACTGGTGGTTTCAAAATCTCAACTTGTCACTGAAGGTGACCGGGTCTTTACTGTCCAAGTCCCTCAGCTGTGAAATTCCCTGCCTGATAATCTCAGGCAGGCACACACTGCATCCTTTAAATCTCCTATTTAATTAGTGACTTTGACTTTCTGACTTTTCTGTTTGTTGACCATCACTTTTTAGCAGAAATATCTTTCAGAGTCTAGAAAGCTGCTTTTTACAGCTCTTTTTTAATACTACAGTCACATTTTTTATGAGGCAGATCATGATCATGGCTCGCTGATATGTCTTTTTATTAGTTTTTTAACAATAGAGCTCTATGGAACAGACAAATAAGCTATTGGTTTCTGGGTTTACAGATGTTACAACAGACACAATTCATTGCTAGTTTTAGTCTTTTTATTGGACTTGTTCACCAAAACAAAACAGAAAACGTCTGACCAACAGACCAGTATCATCTTTGCCAAAGAAAATAAAACCTTGGTTCACAATTTATAAATGTGCATTTACCTTTAACAGAATTTTATATTATTACATCAGAGGAGAACTGGCTTGCTTACTTTACTAAACATTGGTATTTTCCTGAATCATCAAGTTTTTAACTGAATAAAATCTGGACTGAATCAAATCAACAGTTCTGTGCTGAAATCAGGCCCTAACCACAGTAATGCGGCGACGCTTCCCCGCTGTAAGCCCTGAGGGGAATGACTGGCATAAAATAGACAGAAAACCTGGAGGAAAATCTATTGTCCGTCAGATCTGACTCTAGGTAGATTTAAGCCCAAAAAGAAAAGTGGTTTCCAAAATAACTACATTAATGTAAGAATCTCCGACTCCAGTTCAGTCTTCATTTTGCTCGGATGTGCGAAGTTGACCAATTCACACAAGCTCAAGGCTGTAACTGCTGCCACAGGTGTCTGCAGTAAATATTGATCTGATATTGATACTGAAACATTTTTTTTCTGTAATTTTCTAAAACGTTACTTATACCAAGTCTGAAACGCATACATACCTATTTATTTATTGGAAAAACAAATTGTTTTTACAGCAGCAGTCACACAGGTGAGTTACATCATGTCTGCAAAAGTTATGATTTATGTCAACACATTTCATTGTTATATATGTGCAAAAGCCAATTATGCTGAAATACGTTAAGCTTGTGGTATATCACAGCATTGTTCTAAATCACTCAAGATGTGACAGCAGCTGGCTCCTCCTCAGCTGGCTGATTATCACTCTCAGTACACTGATAGGGACATTAAACATTGTGCTGCAGTTAAACCTCAATGGGACTTACAGTCTAATGCTAAAGCATTTCCTACAGAGTGCTTTGCTGTATTGTAGCATCAGGTAACAAAAGGTAAGTATTGTTACCGTATAATGTGGCTAATGCCTCATAAAGCAAATATGTGACATGACTGTGTGTGTTTGAGAAATTTAACATGTGGCGTAAAGACTTTATTCCCTGTCTTCCTACACAGCTGCCTCCCATCAGGTCGGAGCAAGTAATGCATTGCGGAGAGCATGCTGCACAATGAGCCGACTCCTTTCTCCACAGAGATCAACTAAAGCTGCATTAATGGCTCAGGACGACAGTGACAAGTTAAGTGTTTCATTTTCCATAACAGGTCTTGTCAATGCAATCCTGCGGAGCTGCCGTCTGATTACCTGCTGTCACCGTTCAACAATAAGGAAACTTTCAAAGTAAAATTATTCAATTACAGTAAAGAACACATCCATGTCTCAGATATAAAAAGGTCACACTTCATTTGCCCTTTTATTAATTCACAATCTACTTCTGTAAGCTCAGTATGAGCTGAGAGTGTAGAGAAGATACACTCCTGTGTGAGCTCTCTTCACAGTTCATGTCATGTAAGAGGTCTGTCATCTTCAAAGATTTCTTCCTGTACTTTTCTTAGCCTGAAGGTATTGTTTGTAATCACCATGTTGCAAACATTTTTCTTCTTTTTGCTTCCTTTACATCTGAGGTGGAAATGGTATACAGTTTTATGCAAACATTTGGGCACTGCAGGGCAAAGTAATATTTTCTTGACTTTTGAAGTGCAAAGAAATAAATACAACTGCTGCAGTGAGCAGAGATTAAAATGAGAGCCTTAATTCGCTGTTACCATTTTATTTCATGAATGAGAAAATGCTTAAACTAAAACTAAGAATTAAACAGTAATTGCGGCATGTACCAAAGTTTGATCATTCTACTAATTCAGTACTTTGTACCCTCTCCTCCACGGCTACAAACACATTGTGTGACCAGCTCGGTACAGTTAAAACAGTGTTAATTCACAAATATGCACTTGCTGAATTTGCAGGATTATTGTGCGACTACTGAGAGTTGTGGACCTGCATGACAGATCCACAGGGGTAGGATTTGGTTCATCATAATTTAAACTGTGGGAGAATAACTCGCTTTTTATGCAGCTTTGTGTCAGTGTAAACAAAACAAAATACTTTTTTTTCCCCTTTTTTCTCTTACTGTGACAGTCAGAAACATTGTCTCAGATCACTGAAGTGTGGAGGCCACGGTGAAGGACGCTGTTTTCCTGGTTATGAAGGCGGAGGCTGCCATCAGCCTGCATCAGAAAAAGCAAGCTGTTAATGACCCATCATCTCAGGGACACGCTGTAACCTCCACAGCAATGGCTCCTGGACAGGAAAAGAAAAGCCTGGCTCCACACCGTGGCTTTCACACATACTGCTGTTTCATCCATCTGCCACATGTTAAACAGTGTTTTCTGCAATCTGTGAAATGCTCAGATCGAGATCAGGTCATTGAATACATGTAAACATGGGTATTTTGTCTATTTTCCAATTTTCTTTGTTGTCAGTGATAAGCTTACATGTTTTTGTTTTTGGTGATAAGCGTCCATATTTTTGTAATGAATCACTAACTGGCGGCTTCTGCTATCTGATCCTGTTTCGTTGTGAAAACAATAATGTGGTGTTCACAGCTGCGATGGGCCAGATTTGCCCACTGTTTGAAAAGCACAATGATAAAGTGGGGTGATGTATCACGGCTAGTTTGTGTGTGTCAGGTGACAAAGATAAGAGCAGCCACATCCTCTCAGAGGACATTGTCTTCATGCTCAGAGATAACAAAGGGATGCTGTCTTCAGCCTCTCTGCTCCATTAAAGCAACCTGATCTGTGCTTCTGCGGCTGAGGAGGCAGCAGCAGGTTCTTACCTCAACTTTTAAAGCATCTTGGTTTTAGAAAATAGGGGGAAGATGAGTGAGCTGTGACACAGAGTAATTGCAGTGATTCTATGAATGCTCCATTAGACTGTCAGATAACGTGTCTGACACTGCCAAATACTAAACAATCTTCACTAGTTGGGCATCAGCAGCCTGAAAACTGACGATAAAGGACATGAAATAATGTCCTTCAAATCTTTACTGAGCTCCACTGAGAATGGCTTCATGGCTGGGAAATGCTTTAAAGATAACCAGTGGGAGACCTCATCACAAACGCAAATAAATAAATAAAGCCAGAGAAATTCAGCATCAGTGTTACTAATGCTCCCACATTTCGCTAGCTCATAGAGCCTATGGATGTCTGGCCATAAAGTTGGATTTGTATAAAGCATGAAAAAAGAATTATTAACAGCTCATTTACAAAATAATGGAACAAAAATATCACCAAGTTCATACTTGCTCTGATGTTTGATGGAGATTTGATGGATACTTTCGATTTCTGAAGATCACTGTGGAGAAACAAGGTGTGTTTTTTTTTTTCCTCCAGTGGTAGAAGGCGCACTGTTCTGTCAGAGCTCTTTAAAGATCCTGCACATTTATGCTAATGCTGTCTTTCTATGAATTCAGATCACTGCACCAAGCCAGGAAATGGGTGATGGATTCATCACAGAATAGATGAGGCAGAACTTCACACCAGGAGCCTAGAATTTCATCCTGAGCATTAAATCCCAGTCTGTGTCAGGCTTTCTGCCATTGTTGGAAGTGGCATTACTGGGAAATGATCTGCAATTTCTCCATCTGTCTGCCTTTAGCTTGATAAAGGCTTGTTTATTCATATATTTTTAGATGTGTTAAAATCATGTTGTTTGCTTTGTATTAAAGTACCCCATTTTTTAATGTTGCTTAGGAGGGTATTTTCATTTTCCATTCCTAACTCTCTAATTAAGTCTCAGTACACCTAAAAAAAAAAAGTGTTGTGCAAAGGTTCACAAAAAAAGTCACAGAAAAATCAGTCAGTTACACAAGGCCACGATGACAGGACCATTAGATGCTAACAATTAGCCCCAATTAAGATTAGATATGAATGAAACTCAGAATCCAACAGCTGAGATTTCTATGTAAAGCATGGCTCATAGCCTAAAGGTAACGGAAGAATATGTTTGAGCCAAACAAGCTTTTAACAATCTGAACCAAAAATACTACAGAGTAGCTTCTTCTTGTTTAAACTCACAAGAAAACAAAGGGATCAACAACATGACTCAGTGTATATTCGAGGCAAAGAAAGCCGGTGAGACATTCACTAATTTAAAGATTCCAATAAGATGTTCAACACCTACAGCTATGGATGTAAGAGTAAAATAAAGCTTTGGTGAAAGTTCACTGAGGAAGATCTTTTCAGTCATGCTCTTTTTAGGTGAAAGTCTGCCGTTTCCACCTGCTCTAATTATTACCCATAACTTTCACTTTCATATAAACATGCAATTCTAAAAAGCTGTCTTTTTGCCTGCATTCCTCGATCCAATCAGTCTCTGGGCGCTTTTCTTTAAATATCATTGTGACCCTGACATTCTGTCTTTCAGTTTGCACGGCCGGCCACCTCTGTATCAGTACCTTTACCCGGTCTTACTCCACCACCAACAGCATCTAAACTCCAGGCGATGAAGTACAAGCACCAAAGTCTCTCTGTTACTAACCTCAGTACATATTCTTTTTAATGTTTTCCAACTAATCTCTCCTTATTGGATTATGTCTAAGGAACAAAAACACAACTGCTGTCAATTCACATTTCATTTGGGAAGATTTGACTGTTGTAGGGCTTCATAAGACACCAACACCAACACCAACACCGCCACCACCCTGCCTCCTGCACTGTTTCCTATTTGTCAGCCCAGTAGTGTGGTTCCCAGTTTGCCTGAAACGCCGACTGCACTTTAATATTTCTTTCCTAACTTATTCTGATTGCATTTCTTGAAATTTCTATGTGCTACTTTCAGCTGTTCAGTACTACGCAGAAGTTGACACGATGCGCTCTTCCAACTCTCGCGAGCTAATTGGCTAAAAAACCTGTCAGGTGCTCATTAGCCACATTTAGACATTTTGAGATGAAACACCGTCAATCTGTTTTAAAACCCAGTGTCTGTGTTAACATGATAGTATTAGGTGAAATTCCCAAGAGCTGATGACAAGACCTGCAACAAAATTAACACCAATTTACTTATATATCAACTATTTAGAGATTGGTAATATGATGGGTGACATGCTAACTTGGCCTAAGTTAGAAGTTTCTTCGTGTGTAACACAAGAACGAAGTCTTCTCCTCTAGTACTTAAAGAAAGAACGCTGTCAGACTCCGTTTCATCTGCCATATTTACCACTTAATCCAAAGAGGGCACTTTGAGAGGTTATTATGAGCTCAGTGGTGTCATGTACTTTTCTTGCAAGAGTGAAAGCGGCAATTACTAATCCAATTTAGCGGCAGAGAAGTCATGTGCTCGATGTGTGTTAATCTGGTTGCTGCAGCTGTTTGGTTTCTTGCTCCTGTTGTCTGAAGGGGTTAATTAACTAACAACACAAACAAGTTATACTCAGTGGTTGGATAACAATGCATATAGTTTTCCCTGCTCATGGTTTCTAATGTGTTGTTCTTGTTTTTCCTTTATAGTAGTGAATTTTCAATAAATGTTGAAAAAAAGAAATCTTTGAAAAACAATGAAGAAAAATATCTATTCATGTGCAGCCTGAATTTCAGCCAAAAGAAATCAAATTGTCAATTCAGCAGAAAGACATCAAGTTGTCTATCAAATAAGATTACTTCATGAAAACCTCAACAAACCTCCAACTATGGTTTATTGCAAAAACAGTCACTCAAAAGGTCTCAGATTTTTTGTATCCACAAGCCTATTTTAACTGACTTAGTTGATGTAATTTAGACATTTATTGAATAAATAGTCACTTTTTCATAGATTAAATAACAAAAGGAAATAATTATTAGCAGTAGCACACATCTTTCATAGAGCAAATGCCCACTGTGTTGGAAACTAACCCATAATAGTCCTCATGGTACTCTGAGACTGGGAAATGAAAGCAAATCTCAATACACAAAATACCTGTTTGAACTCCAGCTGACACTAATCTGTTTGAATTGCAATGAAAAACATTTTAATGGATTTAAGCCTTCTGGGTTTAACCATGCAGTACAGTTTGCCCCTGAAAACAGCATCTCATTTAAAGTTTCTGCTGCTCGGTGTCAGTGGGAGATCCATGCTTCAAGGAATTACACGCCTGTTTCCAAGGATAGATCATCACCAAAAATATTTTCTTAACTCTTTCATAAAAAATCAAGCTAATGCTAGTTCCCAAGATGATATGGAGAAGGAAATGCATTGCTTTCAGTCTATAATTTTATAAATGCATGGTGTAGTTACTTAAACAAACAAAAGTTGATTTGGTGTTTGATAAAACTCACAAACCAAACCCACAGGTCATTTTATACAAGGCTGTGGATCTAATAGCTTCAGACACACTCATTTGAAGTCAGCTTGCAATACATGATAATAACTGCTCACTCCCGCGCTGGCTGTCACTAAAACAGGGGACAGGTCCTCTGGAGTTTGGTCTCAATCAGCGACTGAGTAAATACTGACGGGCGTCTTTGATAAGTCTTACAAAGCTCAGTTTCTGGCCCATTATCTGTAGTATTAAAGCACTTAAAGTTATTTCATGACATTTGCTGTTTGAGATCATATTTTATTGCATTAATTCCCTGCTGATCAAGCTAACATTCAGTCTGGGCACTGCACTGATATTCTACAGTATTTAAAAAGGTACAGCATAATATTATATGACTAATCAAATTTCAGAAACAGAATATAGTAAACATAAACATAATTATGTTTGCATTAGTGTGTAATCACCTGAAAACAACAACCACTGCTTTTTCTTTCACTTAGAGTTAGTCTTTTAAATCTACATAGGGAGTGAGTCCTCTTTCATGGAGACTGCCTAACTGCTCCACCATGTTTCTACAGCAGGAGGAATGACGGGTTTTCTCTTGCGCTTGGAAAAAAATCTGCAACCTAAATTTATGATACATGATTTAAAAAGTAATTTTGACAGATATATTGCGTATCAAAGAAATGGTAAATGATTTTCTGCTAGTGGAAGAAAACTAAACAACAGGCAGCCAGGGAGAAGAAAGGGATTGGGAGTGACAGCACAGCTTTGAGCCTAGCTCAGATTTGCTGCCATTACCCCTGGTTAGCACCAAATGTATTCTGGGATACTTGGCTATGCCAGGTCCACATGTCAACTGCCAAAGTGTCCTTAATAAAACAGATGAAACAAGAACACTTAATGAAAATTTGGACTGTACTTGGACAATGCATTAGATTGTAAATGGGGAGCAATTTGAGACCATCAGAGTCATGCTTTAATTTAAATGGCTTGGATGAAGTAAGGGATAACACCTGACAGACTGTGTATTCCATGATCTTAATAAATAAAAGAGATAAGAGTTAAGTGGAAACTTGAGGGTACATCTCACTTTCTCCCCCCTCTCACTTTGCAGTTTTAAACATCCTGAAAGCTGCAGTGGTTCCTGTTCGACTTGCTACTAATTATTTTTTAATATTTCGTTCGTTTATGGCAGAAACTTACAAACGTTGATAATACAAAAAGTAAAATGTGTACAGATAATATGACCAAGAAGATATGTGAAATAATGTGGGAAACATTTTACAAATGCTTTAAGAAATAGAAATTTCACTTTTCACTTTGAAGTCTTGAACTCTTTAATACTGCTGCATCTTGCTGATATTAAAACTCACTTTCTGCCAGAGACAACATTATGTATGCACTGTCTCCCTTGCCTCCCTTCTTGTTTCACACACACTTCAAGAATGCCAAAAACCAATCCTCCATATGAGCAAAGGATTATTAAAAAAATACACACTCACAAATCCATCAAATGCAGTTCATGACAGTTTAGCCAAACATGATGAGAGTAATTTGATGAAGTACACAACTTCAGATTTCAAATGCAAAGAAAGACAAAGACACGTCTTCAAAGAGACTTTCAAAACAAAAACATTATGCAGCACTATATCCTGTCCAACTGATCAAAAGGCGACAGCTTCACTGTGATTTTATCCAGTTGATTTTGTTACTATCTTTGTCAGTGTAAACACTCTGACCTACTGTTTGAAGTCAAAACTGCCTGAAACTCACCCAGTACACATTTGCATGCCATTGATCACAAACACTTGGCTATATAAATGAGCTCCCAGGAAAACGGCATTACTTTTAATCAACACAAGAGGCTGCGTGGGTCGCAGCAAAAAAGATGAAATACAATCCAGAGAGGCTTGTTTGAGTGATAGATGTATGATATCGTTGTCTAGCTTTTCTCAGACGTGAAAACACTGAGCAATGGTTTAAAATACTGTGGATTTTAAAAGAAATAAGTATTTTATTCTCCAACTATGGCTGAACTTTGTTAATGTTAAAACTTTAACTACCAGGAATGTGCACAGACCCTGCATGTCTTGTACACAGTTGTGTTTTAACTAGGGCTGTCAACCTTAACATGTTAATACAGTAACCCAGCAATGCTAACTATGACTGTGATTGAGCACTAGTGATAACATTTTTGAATCGAGGTGAACCATACAGGTTCGTACCTACAACCAACGAGCATCCCTCCTTCTGTGCAGCTTACATTGTTTCCCTGTGCAAATCAGTAAACATTCACTTCTTCCTAAATGAGAGGCCATCCCACCTTCAGTCTCAAACCGGGTGTAGAAGCAGTAGATACATCAGCAGTAAGAGTATACCATTATGTCGTTCAGGGAATAGTTCATCGACTAGTATTCAAGTTAAACAAACCACTTCAGTAAACACCTGTTTATTATGTCCACACTGCAATCTCATTATGCGTGGGAACACGAAATCCTGGCACAGGTCAGTTTAAACCGGCTGACTACACATACTAATATTTTTCTGCAACAAATGTTAAAACAGGGAATCTGCTAACACTCAATAATAAAAGTGATTTGTGCCAAAAAAGAAAAAAATGTAACCATAGCATCAGTTCTCTGCTGAATAAGCTTTGCTGTGGCAATACATCCCCCATTTCATATGTTTCAAAACCCTGTCACTCTTGCAATCTCGGGCCTGTGTCAAGAATTCAGTACTCATAAAAAAATCATAAAAATCGCTGACTTTTTTGTGCAATGTCATTTTTTGTTTTAATATGAAGATCACTCCTCTTTTCAGTGTATTTCAGAATATCATATATGTGATGTACTGGCTCTTGGGAATGAAAAGACAGACTGTAGTGGTTTCAGCTGGATAGTTTCAATTATGGTAAATGGATTTTCTAAATGCCAAAGTAGCTGCTTTATAGATTTGGCTTCCCAGTGAGGAGAGCAAACTCATTTAGCTGCAATATCGCTGACTGCCAAGACATCCCCATGCATTTACAAACCAAACCAAGAGGAAATGTGGATTTCACACTGTCCCTTTGTGATAGATGTATCTCCGTATCCAGTCTCTGACAGATCATGTAAAAGAGCCATTTTGACGCATCTCAATTACCTTCAGTATCACTGTTTACTCTAGTGATCCACCTGAGGTGCTGACAGCCTCTGTTTTCTTTGATTTGGTTTTGGATGGTACGGCATGTTTTGCTTTTTACTGTCAGTTATATTCTTGGACATGCATTCATACAGCTTACACGTATTTATACACATTACTGTACCAGTTATATCTTACTCTTAAGTAGGAGTGCTTTTAGGCAGCAGGATATGCAATAAAGGGATAGAGAAAAGCTTTGTAATTGAACATTAACTTAAAATACTGTTGAAGAAAAACTTTCAAGTTAGATACAGAAGATTCAAAGAACGGCTCAAAGTGAGACTGTTTTGATGAATGCAGCGCTGTTTCTTCTGAAAAGAACAGCATCAACACATGAGGTCAAGCTAAAGAAAACTTCACTCACAGAGACAACTGCCATCTTATCTCACAAGGGAGGCCTTGGTTTAGCTCAACTGGCTCACACACAGACATAAATGGAGTCATCAGAAGTCTGCAGATACTGTACGCTGATCTTGACTCAAGGAGAAAATATACAGCTATGTACAGCACATCTTGATGTAAATTGGTCATGAAATGTGATCTGACATTCACCAAAGTTAAAAATATCAACATTTGTTAAAGTACCTGTTGCTATTACTTTTTCCACCACCACTCTGTAGGTTTAATGGGTGTGTGCAGTAAAGACACGAAAGACCATGACTGTGTTTATCAGCTTAGAAATATTGTGTTGTCCGTGTCTACTGCTGCAGTGGATGTGCTGGCGCCGCAACAGTCCAGGCCTCCTTGGGGCCTCCCCTTAGTGGCACCTCTGCCTCTCGCTTGCCCGTTCCACGTGTGGTGGGCTCTCGGGCCCCCCTTTTACAAAAATATTAGCTTCAAGTCCATTTACTAGCTTATTCTAGAGATTTTGCAATATTAATTGGTGGCTGAAGTGTTCTCCTCATCAACATGTGATGACAATGTCTTCTGAGCCCATTTCATGACAACCGAGCAAGTAGTGCTAATGTGCAAATTATTTCTACGTTCCATACATATTGTGTGTGGATTAAAACAACGCATGCTACTCTGTGCCACATTCTCGCACTTTAAAGTCCAACATGACTGGTCTTTAAAGTTCATTAAAGGTGTTGGTATTCTTCCAACCAATTTTCTCTGCAATTACTGCAAAATGACAAATTATATGATATCCACTCTGTTCCACATTTAATATGACA
>JAUBNQ010000013.1:3399906-3410704 GCA_032353495.1 Ctenopoma kingsleyae
ATAATCAGAATCATACTGTATGTCAATCTGCTTGTGAGAGCAGAGGAAAGATGAGGAAAATCACAAAATACATTAAGAATGATAAATCATTAAGTCTGTACAAAATGTCAAGACAAGTTTTGACCAAGGTGGTGGACCCACGTCCAACAATAAAAATCGCAAAGCAAGTTATGGCTAAAAATGCCAAGTGATGCATTGCGAGTTGAGCTGAAATTGCCTCAAAAGTCATGTGAAAATCATGGAAGCAATCACCCTTCTGTCTTATTACCCACAAAGCATTTCGACTGCCGGTCGACTGCTTAATAATTGAGTGTTTCCTTAAGCTAATCCTCATTTGTATACGAGTAAAAAGCAATTGGCTCAGTCAGAGATCTTTATGATTATTCTTATCCTCTGCTTGGAAACTGGTAATGTAATTAAGAGTGAGACACTGATGCTAATTAACCTTGGTAGAGGTGAAGGAGCTGTGAGCTGCTATTGTTTTAACTAGTGAACTAGTGTGCCTCTGCTGTGATTAATCATCAGAGGCCTACAGTCTCCCAGTAAACAGGGAGAAGGACACCTTGGGGGTATTCACTGATACAGGTAAAGGAAAAACCAAGTATGAGCCAGTTGGGGTGGGGTGGGGGGAACACAGCTTTGGGCTTGTTCTGCCCCATGGGGGGGTTTCAACAGTGAAACCTTGATGGGGTTTCAGCCTCCTCACATAAATGTCAAGCAGAGGGCATCTGAGGAATTAATCTAAACACAAGTGCAGGGTGTCTCCCAAGGCGCCTCAGTGATGTAATTACATGTTTTCCCATTATTCATACGGAGACAGACGTGCATATGGTTTTCCTCACAACAAGGGTTGAAACAGCAGAGGCAGAGCCTGCTGAAAACTGAAATAGATCCTTAGTATTGATGCTTAAAATAGAACAGGAACCGGTCTGTTGTGTTTGATGGCAGTGTGGTTTTTGCTATGGTCTGTTAGCATGTGATGACCCTTTGGAGACATCCCCTTAAAGTTGGACATCAATAGTTAAAGTACTGACTTAGTCACAAAAATCACTTGTTAAGTTTATGGCAAAAATAATGGTTCTGGTGAAAATGGTAACTTGGTTAGGATCATACCATTCTGCCTTGAGTGTTGACCAACTAGTTAACTTATCTCAGCAAGCCATGTGGGAATATACGGATGAGTCCCTAGAACCATTTGGTCTGAAAACATCTAATTACTCATAGTATGCATTAGAGAAACAGTTGTCTGAAGAAGAATGTGGGACAAGAGTTTGTGCTGTTCCATTCAACTACCCTGTAGTATGTGTTACTTAAAACAATGAAATCTTAGTATCACTGCAGAGAAATAGATCAGAAAGTCTGACAGCCTGATAAATAACTTTGTGTACTCACATATATAGCCCCAAGTAAGTGTAAGATTATTTTAATGGAATTTGTTTGCAACATGTCTCCAGAACTTAGCAATTAAGTTAGTGCCTAAAGTGCAATTATAATCAATGGAAGTAAAGAGGAAAATTACAAAGATAAGGTAAGTTCAAAATAAGATTGAAAAAAAAAGATGTTTTATTATAGGTAATCAATGTTAATAAATCAGCATTGAAATACTCATATTCAAGAGCTCAGTTTCTGCATTGCACATTTAACAATGTTTCTTTATTTACCTGTAAAGCTCGATTGAAGATTTTCCCAGATAGCGTCTCCCATTTTCCCTGCAATTCATCTCTGAGCAGACAAATAAATAGCTTCAGAGGGATTCAAGCCCTTATATTATAGTGCAAGCATGCAAGCTAAATGGTGTATTCAGACTCTCGAAGCTTGGGACCATCAGAGGCCCTACAGCACAATCTCATTATAAACATCCCTCTGCTTATTCCCTAAGCTGAGAGAGCTATTATCAAGCATGTGGCATACTGTCATCCTCATCCACACCAGAGATGAGCTTGTTTCCTCTCATCTGAAGCCGTCCCCAAGTTATATGCCGAGAGTCCAAGTGACAGGCCATCACTCTTCATCTCCAGCGACCCAGAGCCAGACAGCAGTTTGGTACGGGTGTCGCTGTTACCAGTTTTGTCAATCATGACAGCCTATACAGTGCTGTTGTGGAGCACAGATGGCCTGTTGATGCGTGTCCCTGTTTGTCACCGAAATAGAGGGGTGACAGGGTCTTTGCCTGTGTGAGGTGACAGAGTTTCAGCTTTTACAAATTAAAGAATGTTTGAAGCCAAGTGCATTTTCACTCTTGCTGTATACAACCCCCTAAAGAATAACTAGCAGAAATAAATGATGCCACATTTCCTATATGCTATATGCTTCTTAAACCACTGCTTTAGCTCATACTTTCATTCTTATGGTGGTGAATCACATTGACCTCATAAGTTGAAAGTGCGTTCTAGTTGTTCCTATTTACCATATGTAAAAACACACCCGAGGCTCTAACACAGAAATTGAAAAGGGAAGTGAAAGATGGATCACCTGTCTTACAGAAGTTGTGAAGCAGAGACATCACTGCAGGAAGTGAGCAACAAACAAGCCTCATATTGAGCGGCGCAAGTGGTGGATATAAAATTACACGCACAGAACTGACAAGAAAAAAATAAAACATTTGTTTTCAATCTGCAAAAAAAGAAATAAAAATGCTTCTCTTATGGAGGACCAGCTTGCACAGAGTTATCTGAGCTGAGGAAATCTGCTGTCCGGTGCCAGGACACTGTGGTGGTGGCTCAGGGGGAAGTGGAATATCACGTTACATTGTGTTGTTGTACAATGTGAATTTAAGAGCAGTCTACAGTCTACAGTTTATTGATTATAAAGACCATAACGCTGTGTAAATTTTTGGTATTATTGTTATTATGTTATATATTAATATTGTAATTTACATCCGATAATACTAAACAAACTGCAGAAAATGCAATAATTTGTTATTTTGCACCGACATGTTGAAACTGAAATGTGCGTAATAGAGGTCTTTAGAGAACGTAGGTTGTATTTTTAAGAACAAATCCAAAAAAAAAAAAAAAACCACATTGGTAATGTCAGAATTTTTGCAAAAACTGCGTCGGTAGGGCTTAAGAAATTTCTTCTAAAGAATGCTTCGTGAACGAGGCCCGCTGCACACACCCCAGATTAGAAGTTTAGTGATCGTTTAAGAAAGACTCATTAAGACTTTCTGTGTTATCACCCAATTGTCAAGGCCATTCTTAAGAGATTGAAAGCTCATTACGCATGTGTGTAATCAGCTGCACACAGACCTTTAATGTATCATAATGGTAATTATTTACCCCACCCCGAGCAACAAAAATACCAAAAGGGCATCAGCGTGACCTTGGCGCATACTGATGCACATACCCATACCGAACACAAGAGTAGCACCCTATAGGTGAACCATCTAGCATCTTAACAGGCAGCCACATTTGTTGAGGTGTACGGACAAAAGTTTATACAGTATTATTGCTCCAACCAATAAATCAATGGGCAAAATTAAATCTGAATGGTAAAATGTGTTAATGTTGATATATTACAAATCACTCTACCGAAATTATGATGAAAATGCAAACAGAGGCATTTGGGAAATTCAGTCACTTTGCTCAGTCCAACCCAAGTGGGTCAGTTATTTATTTTTTTTAATCTCTACTAACCACTGCAGTAGAAAAGTATTGTTCAATGTGGTCAATTTGTCAGTTCTTGCCCCCCCCCCCCCCTCGCTGCCAAATTATCATCACAATGTCAATTAAAATTCATGCGGCTTAATTAAGTAGTCTGAAGTGAAGGAACATGACTTAACAGAAAGCCATGTTTTTGTGTGCGAGTTAGCTGGTGTTGTACCAAAAAAAAAAAAAAATACACTGCATTTACAAATTCAGCACATAATATTCTACTTAACATTAATAATTTATTGTAATTAGGAGTTCATGTAATTGAACTATACTATTATTACTAAATATGCTGTAATACACTGTAACATAGGAAAGAGTGTTGAAAGAATAATAAGCTTGTGTTAACATTAGCCTCCTACCATTAATGTAGTGGGAAGGTGGGACTCTATTGTGTACAGGAGAATGCTATGACTTCCCTTCTGAAGCAGCTGAAGGGGCAATGAACAATAAAAATCTAATAAGCTTTTATCCATGTGGGTTTGCTTTGTTACATAGCATATATGGCCATTTTTAATATGACTTTTCATCTAATTCACGTTTTATTAATGACCCAAACAAGTTATTTCACAGATTAGTGAAGTTAAATTAGCTCATTAATCAAAAAAAGTCTGTCTAGTATTTTGTTCCGTTTCATCTTAGAAGATAGGATTTGCTGTTGCTCTCACCATCTTAGCCCTGCTTGTTTTGTCTTAAACAGCTGCATTACGGTTTCAAAAGGCTTCACGGTAGGTTGTTACCTGTTGTAAATCAGTATCTCTTTTTGCCTCATTATTGTAATAATTAGCATCTGTCATCTGTGAACATTACTACAAATTTAAATACCTCGAAGCAGAGTTATGGCCTGTCCATTAAGCTTAATAAAGGTAAAGGTAATAGAGCCGTTTTTTATAATACACACTATATTGACATGCCCAGTGACCTTGAGAGGCGGTGAAAGTGATGGCTGTTATTAGTCTGTGGAGCAGTTTATAGATGAACTAGTGACCACATTGTTCCTAATGAACAAACAGGTCCAGAGCACAGACGAATAGGGTACATCAGATTCCACAAGAAGGACCGTTTGTATTCACCATTTAGTTTCATATGTAATGCATTAAATATTCCTGCAATTATTGAATTCATTCCAAGAATAGTTTCCTTTGCTGCCTTTATAGTCATATATTACCACAATTATAAACTTCATAAAACTGTTGATGGAGCAGGTAAGTCCAATTATTTCACATGTATTTTATTTTTAGCTACTGCAGTACATATTTCCTTTACATTATGTCCTTATCTGTTTAGGCAGAGGTTACATTGACTTTATAGTGATCAATCCTCCTCTCTTTGAAGTGCAGAGATCCCTTTTAGGGCAAGATTCTGTGCTCCTACTATCAAGTAAACTGCAAAGATGAAATTTTGTATTTGAAGATTTGTATCTGAAAGACTGACTTAGAATAGGTTAATTTACAATTAGTCACCCAATATCCTCAAGGAAGTATTTTTTTCCCTCATAAAACTACAAAATGCGTCTTGATTGGTTTACATCCATTAGTGCTGGCAGTATACCGGTTCATACCGAAAACCGGTTAGCAGACAATGATGTTTAACATAATGACACAGAAGGACTTTTGCTTGTCTGTTGTCTGGAGATTCTTTAGTTTTAAAAGCTCGGACGTGGATCAAACAACTATTTACTGCAAATGCTGACGAGCTAAAGTTGTCACCCGAGGTGGCAACACGAGCAATTTACTGCACAACGTTAGCCACAAACATACTGTGGACTACCAGGAATATATATGAAACCAAGATCGGCATCCTCAGGTAAAACTGAAAAAGCTCACGTTTGCTAGTGCTTTTCTTAGGTTTGCAGCGTTGTTGATTTAATGACAAATTAACAGAGTTTGCACACCACCCTGGATGCAGATACTTTAGTTGCTTTTCAGGTGGTTGACGCATCATATTTTCTGACGCGCGCTCTCTGTCCTCTGGTGTGAGCATGCTCACCTGTGCACACATTGATGCGGATACAGAGGAGTGGCTGAAATCGGACAGTTTCTAACTCTCTGAGCAGCATTCAAGCTGCCGTTCATACCGTGTGTCACAAATACACGTCCTGTGAGATTGGACGCAGATTAAATAAATTAGTATTTTCCATTTTAACTGTTTGTTGTTAAAATGCTCTACAGAAGATGATGTGTTTATGGTTTAACCTCCATATGACTCATTTAATTCACATGAAATGTGGTTAAATTGTGATGAAACGCTGTCATGTCAGTTTGCTGTTTTAACTATAAATGCAACCAATCAGTCAATAGAAATACAAGACAGACATTTCAATTATTGATCCGTCACATATTTTGACTGCCAGGACTGAAAAGGCTGTGCAGATGTTATTTTAGTAATCTAAGAGTAATCTGACTTAACAGTCTAGGTTAAATCTACAATCTGCTTTTCTGATAAATCACAGCATTTATTCTGTAAAAGAATCGATCTTCACAGTGAAAACTCATCCAACACCTGAACCAATCAGATCTTAGATCAGGTGAGAGCAGCTGTTTCCCGTCATGCCCTGAGGTACTCCACACCCACTCATGCATGGGGGAATTAAAAAAAAATACCGCTGAATACCGTGAAACCGTCATAATTTTGAAAAATATCGTGATATAGAATTTTGGTCATACCGCCCAGTTCTAACATTCCTTTTGGTTGCTTAATGTTTTCCTTTTTCTGCCTCTGCAAATGCATTACTACACTTCACTATCACTACTCATCAGCAACCACTTATAAGTGAAATAGTGTACAGCTGTGCAAAATGTATATTCAATCGTGTACTGTCCTGCAAGGGGAAAAAAAAAAAAACATTATTCCAGAGTTTAGCCAGTTCTTTATATCACAACCCTTAATACACAGACTATAGATAAACACTCAGCAGTAAAAGCTATAGAAAATATTAACAGAACTAGATGTATTAAAAGACTTTATATCAAAATTATTTTTCAACATGGAAGTTTCAACATGGTCTTAACCTTAAAGCTATAATAGGCAGCTTTTGGGAATCAAGCTGGCTGTAGCAGACCCAAAATCAATCCACACAGGGCAAATACTGACACTGTGTCAAAACCATACATCACAGAAGCATAGTAACCTTTGTCAAATGTGTCACTAAGAAAAACTAAAGAAAAAAAAAAACATACTGTAGCTTTAACAGACCATTGTGTTATTTTCAGCAACAAGACTGAGTGGAGTGAAATGTGTCACCTGTACATTCAACAGCTGTGAGCTTCATGCCACACTGATGTAGAGTTTTCCTCTCACCTTCATAAACCCGCTTCTTTGACAAATTACTCTGCAATAAGAAAAAACACAGCATCACTCTGCAGTGTTGAAGACTGATAGAAACAGTCTTCTGTGTTTTGCTTTTTTAGTTATTAGTGCCGATAATAATTGAAAACGCTGATTTAATTCTTAAGATTACAGTCCAGTTACATGAAAATAAAAAAAAGGGCAAAACATTTCCATTTAGATGACATTATTCCAAAGTTTAGCCAGTGCCCTGCACATCCAAAGTGCTCTCACCACAAGGACAACTTCAATATTTTCTGTGTCGATATAAGCATGGTAATTGATTTCCCCTTGAGTGTGGACCTTGCAGTTGTTAGAGGATTTATAGCTGTGTGTTTGCATTTGGATGGAAGCTCTTCTGTGTTTTCAGCCCATGAAATGCAATTACTTTCATCCACAGGGGATGTTAATGCAGCTCTCCAACACTGGCATGCAGACACTGAATTAACAGCCATCCTGACACCCTCACTCTTGTGTTTCCAAGGACAAAGCTTCCAAAAAAGAAAATGGTCCTTTAAGCTGCTTCAGTCATTCCCTACAGCGCTGACACAGCTGGGAAGACTGTTCAGCAGCTCTTTAACATTCAGTATGAGCATATTTCATTCATGACGGTACTGTAGGTTCCATCGTGACAATCGTGTGTCTCAGTGACCATGTCAGCTACTATGTATGATAACAGTTATCTGAATATGGCAACTAACTGAAACATTAAAAATAGAACACTATAATTAATTTATAGTTGTTAAATATTAATGGATTTACTGTAAGAAGCAGAAGCACAGCATGTTAAGAGAAATATAGCTAAATAATTCAACTGCAGAGAAAGAAAGGGAATAAAAATCATTTTGTCCTGCAGAAGATTTCATTCCAGGAGACGGTGTGAAAAAAACAAAGCAGCACTGGTGGGAATTATCGCCCCCGTGGCTTCTTCATATACTGTGTTTTACTGATGCAGGCACTTTAAACAGTGCAGTTTGATAGTTTAGTGCACCATAAACACTCCAAAACGTCAGTGTTTGACAGCATAGTCTGGGAGGCAGTGATTATACAGTCTGTGTGGTTTGGTCCAACCTGCATTCACACTAACATTTACATAGCCAAACCCAGGTTTGAAAAATGAAATTGTATTGAGCAAATATTAGAAAGGCATCCTGGTAGGTTAATAACAATAAACTGAAAAGGTCAGATTTTGGAGAAAAGAACTAATTGCTGAGCACATGGACTTATTTAATCATGTGTGAAATTAGAAGCAGCAAAGAAAGAAAGAGTGAACTGCAGGCAGAGTAGACAAACGATAATACACATAAATAAAGGATGAATACAATTATAGGAAAGAAAGGAAGGAGTGAATAAATACCATACACTTACTAAAAGAGCAGCATAAAAAGAATAAAATGTAAACAAAAGGCAAAATGCATTAATAAATAAACTACAGCTCTATCAAAATGTTCAGTGGGTTTGAGTAACTTTCACAATTTTTCTCCACTGAGTTGTGAACTCTGTGTTGGCATCACTCATTTTCACCACTGTAAACTGTATTTTTTCTATGTTTGTGTTTATTTAACTCAGACAGAGTGACACTGGCATGTGCTCAAATAAACCAAATTAAAAGGTGCCCTGT
This sequence comes from Ctenopoma kingsleyae, assembly GCA_032353495.1. Classification (NCBI taxonomy): domain Eukaryota; kingdom Metazoa; phylum Chordata; class Actinopteri; order Anabantiformes; family Anabantidae; genus Ctenopoma; species Ctenopoma kingsleyae. The sequence goes on from JAUBNQ010000013.1 coordinate 3,408,505, forward strand.
GGAGTTTTCAGTTATGTTAATATTCAGTGTTACTCACCAAAACACACTGTGCATCCTTAGGCCCCAACAAACATGTTCAGTACATTGCCTTCCTTATAAAATATTTGCAAAGCCAATTTATTGAACTACCTTGTTTACATCCATGTTTGCTAGCTAGCAGTCTTTTTTGTGTTACAGTGTGCTGGCAAGAACAACTGCTTGCCATGCTTCTTGGAGGGTTAACAACAACAACTGTGTTGTATTAAACAGTACTACTGTGCTCCAGGCTATGACCATTTTTTGATAAAGTGCAACAAAATGTTCAAACTGGGTGCACCAGTGCAACATGCATGTGTGTACAGTTGTCAGTCTGGCCCAGCAATTGCAGGGAATGAGTTTGCCAACACGAAACACTCATGAAGCACAACAGCAGCATGAAGCATAAGCATGCAGAGAGAGAGATGCACTGCTAAAAGTAGCGACACCTCACCAGCAGCATTTAGAATAAAGGAATCTACTAATGGTTTTGCAGATGAGACAGAAATGACAATAAAATCGAATACAGCCTATCACACTGCAAATGAAGAGCTGATATTCTCTAAATTCATCAAGGAAGCCTGGCAAATATATTAATATTGATCAGCCATGTTGAAGTCCTTTACTCAAGGTATGTTAATTACATACTATGAAATGCATGTTTTTAATCAAAGGATTTTAACTATTGATGTGTTCATCTTTAATTCTGCAGTTGGTAATGACGGAGCTCATTTAATTACTGTATATACTGTTGAATAATGATCTAATGCCACTAATGCACTGACTGCAGATCTTATGTTTACATTAGTCGATTAAATAAAAAAACTGATCACTTCAATTTAATCCCTTAAAGCACTAAATTACTTGTTGATGTTTTACTTTAATTTAAAACTTTAAATGTTATTTCTGTAAATTCATTTATTACTAAAGAATTTATAGATGATACAGTTAAGATGGATGGAATACCAAGTGGATTTAAGTGGTGAGCATAAATAGTTTTCATTAAAGATCACCAGTATTACCAGTGGAAAAAGTTAGACTGGAGCTGAATACTTTAATTCCTTATGAGAGAAAGTACATTCTTTCTAATACTGCACTGAAGTACAATTTTGAGGTGCTTGCACTTTACTTACAGCTTCAGTATATTTTTAGTAGAAATATTCCCTAACACATCTTATGGTGGAGATGTGCTGTTGATGCCTCCCGTGTGGTCAGACACACACAGCACAGTGCACATATATTAGCAGTTCAGGTGTTACCTGCTCTGAAATTACATTAAATAAGAAGTTACAAAACATACCTGTGAAGAAGAAATTGGCTAGAAGGGCAAGCCTCACTCAACAGAAACCTTTGAAAAGAACTATTAACATTAAGATATGTCTTGGAGCATATTTCTACTGAAAAAACTAAACTAAAATAAACACAAGTAACATGCTGGAGCTTTAATGTGGAATTATATGCTATAATTAATGAGTAGCAAAGATTAAACTTTAAGTTGCTGTAGTCATATTTATCATTGTAAATATTCATGTATTAAAAGCATAATAGAATAAAGCAAAACTATATATCTTAAAATAGGTCATATTTATATAGGTCTCAGCTTTGCCTCCAACAACTATAATAGAAAAAAGTTCTGATACTTTCAGTAGATTGTGAACTTGTGGTCAAAGATTCCACAAAAGCGAGATCAAGAAGCACCACAGACTGATCGAACCCTGCCACCAGAATATACTACACTTGCTACAGTAAGGTAAAGGTTAGGGAAAGGTCATGTTTATGCTTGTAAAGCCCAGCGTTAATCATTGGCCTGAGAAAAGAGACTATCTCTGGTCGCCGTTGGAAAAGTCATTACACTACACACATCTATTATCCACTGTTACTTTCTTCAGGCCTCACTAATGGAGGGCACACCACTTCCTGTACTGGCTCTGAATGTCAGCACTGGATGTAAACCAAGAGCTGCAAAATAATAGGAGCTCGTTGTAAAAGGAGATTGGATGGATACTTCAAACAAGTTTTCCTTCAAATGTGCACAGACATCACATTTCAGCTTGATGAGTCTTTTGGTAGCTTCACAAATTCACTTTCAATCTCTCACGGTGATGTAGAGACAGAGCATCAAGTATTAGCTGCATACTGAGCTGCATTTAGACTGCATTCATCCTTCACACACACACACACACAC
>JAUBNQ010000013.1:3410804-3423566 GCA_032353495.1 Ctenopoma kingsleyae
CACACACACACACACACACGTAAAAATTGTGCAGTGTCACTGCACTGCTGCAGAGGAGATATTTCATAACATCTTTGTCTGCCAAAGTTACTCTTCAATTTGACAAATGTACTTCTCTTACACCAAGTCCAGTCCCACTATTTCTGTTATTCCACTAGAGAGCCACTATTGTTCAATTCCATTTAAAGCTGATGCTGAAATGCTGTGATAAATGGTTTAAATGGTGCGACCTTTGCACAAGAATGACTAAGCAACTGATTCACGGTCCTTTCCACACTACAAACAGTGATATTCTCTTCCTGAGCTGCACTCAATATTCACGGTCTCATAAAATAGAAAACATTTTTTCATACATGTGCTGGCAATTCTGCAACTGCACTAAAACGGAAGAATTTACAAAAAAAAGACCCGTATTTCATTCCTCAGGGTTCAAGATCCCCAATACTGAAATAGTACTTTATACTGTATACACACACACAAAAAAAACAATTTCACATCTTTTTTTAACTTGTGTTTTCTGCTTTGATGGAAAAAAAAGCCCAATTATGCCAAAACAGCTCTTGTTGATGCACCAGTGTGTACATCGTTTTTCTGCACGGTATTATATTTTTTGTTTTATCAGAAGATAATGCTGCTGAAAAGCTTTTCAACAAACTGATTTCAGAGCAAATCTAAAGCTTTCAAAGAGCAAGAGGCTTCATTCCTCACTCGACGCATTACATCAGCGCTCAATCTCACAGGGAGAAGGCAGTCAAAGAGGCAGAGTTGCCAATCTCTCCACTAGCAGCAGCCTTAATAGGCTAAGAATGTTTTGAAGCCACAGGCTGAATGTGTGTGAATTTCTCATCAATAGGTGAACCAACCCCTGCTTTGAAACCATCTGTGTAATTTGGACAAACATCACACACACCAAAAAAAAATAAAAAATAAAAATAAAAAAAAAACAGCAACGAGAAACATATGTGGCTTTTACTATTACAAAATGCATGACGGGGGGAAAAAATGGTTGGAAAAGCAAAACACAAACAGAGCAGAATTGTCTCTTTTTAACAATCTATCCATATGTTGCTTTGCCAGCAACTTACCACAACCAACAGCATCATGTTGTGGTTAAGAAAATTATAAAGGTTGTAGTATTTATAAGAGTGTAATCTGTGGCCTTTTCTTTTGGAATCTATGCTGCTTTGAGTAACTGAGGTATCTGTCTGGGTTCTCTGCGATGCCTCAGACCTAAGATACTATATTTATATCAATAAGGTTTACAATGTTTTCTGGGTTCATCGGTCACTAAGTTCAGTGACAAAATTAGCAGTAGCAACAGCAAACAGACTTTCAACTCACCGAGAACCCACACATACCCAAGCAGCTCAACGAGAAATGATAAAAGAAACATGAATATCCCTTTTAATGTTCCTTTAAAAGAGGGCTGGGCACTCAACAATGCACTGCTTGTTTCCCCAACTAGCCACTGCTGATTACCTGGATAAGGTGCGCTCAGACAATCAGAAGCTAGGGAATACCATCTTAGATGGCAAGGGTAAGAAGTGAAATGGTAAAACAAGCTGGGAAGTGGCCTTTTACAGCTAGGGTTGCTCACCTGTGCTTTAAAAGGCATTAGTCTCAATTAATTGTGTTGCTTTTTCAGTACAAGGCCCAAATTAAAATGTCTGAGACCTTGAGAAAAAGTGGAAATAAAACACCAGTTTTCCCTTAACTAAGCTTTCATTAATTTGGTTCCTACCGCCCCCTTGGAAAGGATCAATATCCAGAAGTCTGCGTTCAAATGAGAAGATTTCTTCCACAACTAATGATGACAGTCCAGCTGACAAGGCAGCTCCACGTTAATAGAAGAATTCCCCCTAAACAAACAAAAATAAAACAGCTGCTAGTGAAAAACTACTGCAATAACCACTAAAATAAACATATTCTCTTAATTTTTCTAATAACTCACATTAAACATTACATACAACCATTACAATTATTTACAGTGTCTACACAAAAGTTTAGCACAACTAGAACACAGAGAAGTTACTTCATGCACCTACTATCTACAGGTTGTGCTACAGGTTAGCTCTAGGCCGCAATTAGCTAATAAGCTAGGGATCTAATTAGCAAATTACCACAACCTATACATATAACACACATTATATAATGTAATAAACATTACATCTTACCTGGTTTTACTTTAACATACGCTGGAGGTGACAGAAAGACACAGTTTAACTTCAGAATAAAAGTCCAAGTGCTGCGCAGCTAACTGGAGAAGTTAGCTAACTCACCTGAGTGATCCACTTAATTAAGAAGAACGCCCGCTGGAGCTTCTCACCACTCTTTCACAGTAACTACCGATTAGCAGCTTTTATCACTGTCACTGTCCACTTAACAGTAACGCAGCAGGTATCTAGTCAGAGTTAATTTATCTCACTCTTCAAAACACCTGAGCCTATTTTCTGCTCACACACACCTGTTGAAGTTGCGTGCCATGCTTTTAACTGGTGGGGGAGGGGTCGAGAAGCTCGGACACGCGCAGTAGCTCACGGAGCATCGCTAACTTGCCCATGAGGCGTTTAGGAACCCTGTGTAATTTGGGGTTACGGAAAATAATTTGGGTTACATGAGCAAAGGCTAAAGTTTGGTCACATAGAATATACAGCCAGAAAGTCTGCTTTAAGAAGGGGTTGGGGTGGAAGACTTTCCCAAACGAGACCAACGTTTGATTCTAGTGTCAAGGTGTATTTGTATTTTTAAATTGTTGTTTTATATATCTAATAATATTCCTACACTGCTAATGATCTCTTCAACATGTAGAAGACATGTTATATTACTTTTTCAAATCTGCACCTGCAACTGCATACTGATACTGTAACACAGTACAGTAACAACACACAATAACAACAACAACAACAACAACAACAACAACAGTTTTCAGAAAGCATTTCGCAGGTCTCTGCAATTTAATTTTATGGTAGAAATACAGATTTGTTTTTTCATGTAGTTATGATGCGGTGTTGGATGTTTTTTCATCAGTGCTTGCCAGCTTTGGCTGCTATCAGTGATGTGCACATATACCACTGTGTATTCTAATGCAAAGAAAAATAAACAATGAAGGCTGTGAGGACATGGGCAATGTAATCCAACAGAACAGCTTGGTTTTGATGCAGAAGCATACGGATGTACTCATGATTTTGCTTGTTTGACAACACTGTGTAGACTTTAACATCTCTTAAACATATTGTTGAAATGTTAAAACTAAAACACAGTTAATAGAGGAATAAAAACGATTTGATGCATCGTGTAATGCAAGGATACTTTGTGTTTTTAGATCTGCACGGTCCTAGCATAGTTGGGTATCCATGTAAAACAGTGGAGAGCAGCACTGCAAACTCATGAAGCTCCCATCAAATGAAGATTCATTGTGTGGCTCAGCGATATCCTGGGACATAAATCATCAGCACAGGGCAGACAGATGTGGCAGGTTATTTCCTGCTAATACTAGTGTTTTTTTCTCCATACTATGTGTTTATATCAATCTTGCTGCCACCAGATTCTCAACATTTTAAAATAATATTACTTGCATTAAAGGTAACTCCTTTCCAGACAGTGATACCCACCTTAATGCAAATGAGAATATATATACAATAAATATAAACCTCATTGTTCTTAGATGAAAAAGTTGTCCTCAAAGAGTGTTTCTGTGAACTTTTGTCAGAGTTATGTTATTGGAGTCCAGACTCATTTGCAAGGTCTGCGCTGCACTGCTATACAGCTTTAATTTGGTTCCTCTGACAATAAAAAAAAAAAAAAGACCTGGTGGACAAAGGTTTTTTTATGAATTCATTTTACTGTGTTAAATTAGCAGAAAAGCAATTAGCAGTGATGTCATGTTTATATAATAAACTGTGAACTAAAACTTATGTTTTAATTGTTAATTCTATAATAAAACTTCACAAGCGTGGTGATAAACTGTATTTATTAAAAGAGTCTATAAGCATGGATATAAAATTTACTCCAAACTCCAAAATCAAACTTTGATTTTACTTTTTGATTCTACTGTATATCTTATAGTTGTCATACAATTTTGATGAGCAATACAAACATACATTTGGCGCCACCTGACACAGTGTTTTCAGGTCTAATGCCCTTATCAGCAGGATGATATCATTGCTCATGGCCTTTTGCGTGTGGTTACACACCACATTTGGAAAATAAATCAGTTTCATCATGTGACAGTATTATGATTCAGATTTTGCTGATTACTCACTGCTGACCTCTCTCATGGTTACAGCAACAAACAGCTGGCTAAGACAGCAGTATGAAACAATCACAGATAAAAACTCTCAGCAATTGGTCTCCCAAATTATGTTGAAACTGTCCACTTTGACCTCCTCACTATGACTATGACACTATTGTTGGTCTATAATATCATCACCAGAATTCCTCTTTTGTCCCCTACATAATTACTAAGATTGTGAAAGCTTCAAGACTTGAACTCCCTTTAAAGCCTCCCTATACTCTAAGAGCTGTCCCACTTCTTCATGACACGGATTCCACAAGATGTTGGAAACATTCCTTTGTGATTATAATCCCGGTTGACATGATTTTTGTAATTTGTCAGCTGCACATTCATGCTACAAATCGCTCTTTTCAGGTGTATGTTCACATCGACACCTTAGTTTAGGGTGTAAAATAGTCTCAAGGGCCACACACCTGGAGACATAAAGTGCCTAGCAGCAGCCAATTAGAGTGAGCGCTCATAGATAAACTCAATGGATGCAAAAAGGAAACAAGGGAATTTTGAAAGGGAGAAAGGCACAATACGATACAGCTAAAGACAGGGAGAGACTTGCAAATGAGAGCAGACGGGGAAACCAGCTTTATGTTCCTCATGGGATGGGTAGTACTAAGACCAGATCTACTGTTGTTGGTTGTGTATAGTGTGAAGCTGACAGTTGCATGGGAAGATGCTCCACAAAGAGGAAACACTGAGGAAAATGTACTGAGCTGGTAGCAGAGGCCGAGGGGTGTGTTTGCAAAGCTACGTACTTTAGGCTACGTGCTTTACACACGTAGCTTTGCAAACACTGTGGAGAAGAAGAAATGTGCGTGAGTGATGCAAAGACACGTACTGTAAGTGCAGAACTGGTACAGTGAACTGGATACCGTGGTATGCTGGCAAGCCTACTGGCTTCATGGTTTGTTTGACAGGTTATCAAACATTAATTGAGGGATGTAGTGAGTGTGGTGGGCTGGTAAAGAGGTTTTGGGACTTTGGAATGATGCTAATTTATGTTGGTGCCATGTGTTGTTGGCAACTCAGGTATTTCATTCTATGTCGTGTCTATAGATAAGATTGGTGGGACACTGATGGGGGCTAGACAATTGAGAATTCAAGGATTATTAGTCAATGAAATTGACCAACAAACCAGTTGGATGAGCTACTCTAGCGTAACAGGAGCAGATACAATATTATAGGGCTGGTCATACTGACAAATATCTATTCTTTGCTTGGGATTAAAAAATGTTTTAAAAGTGCTCTAGGGCAAAGAGTGGTAGTAGTAAAATATGTTGAACTATAGAGTGGGCTATAGCATTTACTCTAAATGAAACTGCCCTCAAGCCACTGGGAACGTCCACAATAGCTTAGTCTAAGCAGATACAAAGTACATATATATGAGGCAGGATGAAGCTGCTGAGTAGTTACTCTTTGCCTGGCTGCAGGTAGAAAACAGCTTAATGTGTTAGGTTTAGATTTATGACAACATGATACCCATCTGCGAGGACATGAATACTGGGCTTCCTAAAGAATGCTCACCCAGGCGTAATGTTCACTACGTGTTCTGCTGCATTCAGAACTGCTGACTGGGGAGGTCATTGAAGTACACTGATCTCATTTTCATGTTCATAAAACCAGTTTGAGATGACTTTTGCTTTATCATGTTGGAAGTACCCATTAGACAATGAGTGAATTGGGGCCATTAATGACTGCACAGGGTCAGCAACCATACTCAGATAGGCACTGAAACAATAATTGATTGGTATTAAGGTGTTCACAAATCTTTACACCACAACCACCAGGCTGGACTATTGACACAAGGCAGGCCTGAATCCAAGTTGTTGTTGTGTAATTTTGGCCCTATGTTTCTCAGCAGAAATCAAGTTTCACCAGACTCCATCTGTCTGATTTGGTGAGTCTGCACACAGCAGCCTCAGTTTTTTATTCTTAGCTAACAAGAGAAGAATCCAATATGTTTTTTCTGCTGCTGTAGCCCATCCACCTCAAGGTTTGACGTGTGGTGTGTGCCGATGTTTCACTGCTCAATGCAGTTTTAAAGAATGGTATCTGAGTTACCATAGCCTTTCTATCTTTTTTCACATCATTCTAAATAAAATCTACAGACTGTTGTGAAAATCCCAGTAAATACTCGAACGATCGTGCAACAAACAAACAAAGTCACTGGTTGGGTGATTTGATAATTGCACGAATGCACAGCGCAGGTAATCCTAATAAAGTCATCTGTGAGTGTGTCATTTTGTGGCACTTGCTGAAACCACTGATTCGTTTTGGGAGGACAGTGCCATTCATATGAAATATATACAGTTTATGCAAGTTAGCTCTGAATGAGATGCAGTAGAGACTGAGGCTGTGAACTGTCCCTGCAATCAGAGACAAATGGCTCTACTCCATCACAGCCCCAAGCATCGGCAGCTGCTCAAATGTCAATCTTTATGACACTCCGTGGCAGAAAATGACAAACTGTAAATGTCAACTCTATAAAAAATTGCCTACATTGCATGGGATTAATTACGACGGAAATCTTGGTGACCCACGTCTTAAGCAAATATTGCCCAAGCACAGACTAATTAAAATGTTTCACTGTAGAGCTCAATGAAGTCATCTCTCATGTCCATCGAGATACATGTCTCCTAGTAATAGTCCTAAAATTGGCTGAAAACTGCATTTATTCCAAATTGTTCATATTTGTTCCAACTGTTAGCCACTCTTACATCCAGTGTCCACCATCTCTCTCACACACACACACACATAGTGCATCTAATCACACTACCTCTTCCATCTAACCAACACATCTGTCCTGACAAGCAGGTGATAATTCAATTCAAGAGAGAGGATAATTGAATTTAAGAGAGCGGGTAAGGCATGCCAATGAACTAATCTGGTCTTTTTTCACTCCATTAAGAAATTGCCTGACCATGCTAAACGCAGCCCTCCCAAAAGACTTGTGGCATCACTTTTATTACATGTTAAGAGTTCAAGTCAACACATTATGGACACAAAAAACTAAATAAATTATTCATGTATAATTTACATCAGAACCAAGCTTGGATCAACATGTATTTACCCTATTGACATAGAGTTAAAATTACACCCTTGATTTATTTTTAAACTCTTATTTCCACGCTAATAACCTTTACGCTGGAATTATTATGATTGTAACTCATAAATTGATAGAAATTGCTGTGCATGTGTTAAATTAATTTCTGCAGAGTTTCTTTGCCAGAAACAGCTTCCAGATCTGCTTTGCAGGATTATGAAGCATTATTTCAGTTTTGGACACCCTCCAAAATGTGGGAAGTGAAAATTAAACAAGGCAGACAGTATGATAGCATGGTTGATGTTATCTCGGGCAGGGAATAAATTTGCGGCAGTGCAGAGGATAAGACCTTCACAGATCTGTTTAGATTGAGACTCTTACTCAGATTCCTTCCTGCCTGAATTTTTATTGATCCTTTCCTTGAGCAAAGAGGTCACACCCTTACTGCCTTACTGTGCATCAGGGCTGTATCATGAAGCACATAGTTTTGTTTTGTTTTTTAACTGAAAATGTGAGGATCTGAAGTACTGTTTAGTTTTTGACTATATGGCAGATACTGTACTGTGCTGTGAATAAATCCGAAATCTACCCAAATCAGAAATGTGAAATAGTAATTAAATCTAAAGACAAACATAAAAACAAAAAAAGAGATTTAATATTTTTTCATAGAACTATATTTATCCTAAGGGAAATTAAATTTCACAATTTTCAGGCAAATACAAATTAAAGAATACATTGATATGCAACATTGATATTTCTCACTAAATTAAATATGAAAGTAATGAAAGTAGATCGTGAAGAACCTCAGGCTGTTGAGTTAAATGTAGTAAACACTGAAACACTGAAACACTGACGCCTGCTGCCATAGGGGCGCTATGTAAAGAGATGTTCCTATGGGTCAGATGAGACGATATAGGGAGAAAATCCTACTGCTTAATGGTTGATTAACCACCATAAAATCTGTAATAAACAGACATAAACATAGATGTGCACTGATGTTATAAACAACTGGAGGCAGGTTTTAGTTACATTTAATGTTTTAGTAGATAATTTTAGATACAGCACAACAGAAATAAGAGATTTAATATTATTGCTCTTGTGTAGTGTGATTATATTTAATTTGATAATTAGACAGCTAATGTCAAATAAAACATCAATACTAATGTCAAAGTGAGTTCTTGACCTGATTGATTTCTCAACTAAAATGATATTAAATTAATACAAAACGGCCAGAGTGTGCTCTACATGTTATTATAAAAATACTTCCAGGCACGTTTTAAAGCTGTGCATTTTAAACGTGCTTAAATTTCAGCAGAGTAACTGCAACTTTTGTTGACTAAGTGAATGAAGGAAGGAGAAGTGAATGTCTTTTATTGACTGACTGACTAAATCGATACTTTTTGATTGTGCATGTGTGAGATGAGGTGTGTGGCAAACAGACTCGTATATTCAGCAGTTCCTGAGGTGGAAGGCTGCTTCCTTAAGTGTCTATCAGTCACTGTGTGTAATTTCCTGTAATATTTTTCTTTTTTTTTCCTTCCTGACAGCAGGTGGGAGTCTGCTGCAGAACAAAGCTTCTGACTGACCGGTGGGTGTTCAGTATGCATGCTGGAGAAAGCCACTGTTGACGTTTCAATCACTTTCACTTTGTCCTGCGGAGCAGAAAGTGGTTGTCAAGGGGACGAAGCCAAAGCGATGGAGGAGGAGGAGGACTGAGACAGAAGAGAAGCAAAGAGCAAATTCTTTCTGAGATGAGAGCTACAATTTAATTGTAATAATAATCACAGTACTAGTACATGTTTACAGAGCATAATTCAAGCAGGTGCAAACATGAAGAAAAGCATAACAGAGAAGACAATAACCAACCTTAAGAGTGCATTATGAAGTTAAAGAGCAAGTTCATGTCTTTATCTCTGTTTTAAAAGGTCAGGTCTCCCTGTGAACACTCAAACAAGTTTTGCTTGTAATCATTCAGCTGTTTATACAACTCGCTAGAAAATCTTTTTCTAACACAGTTACAGTGTATGTGACATTGAAACCCACAGCTCTTGTTGTTGTTGTAAATATCAAAGTTCATCTTAATTGATTGTGTCTTCAGCTGAGTTACACAGATCAAGTGGATATCTTTGTTTAGATATATTGATGTATGAATACAAGGAATCCTTGCTTGAGCTATATTTAAAAAGAACAATCCAAGGATAGAAATAAGGGGTTACGAGCTCTATTCAACTTTATAAAATATATAAACCCACATTCTACATTATCTGAAGGTGCATGATGGATCAGAAAAAACATCTCAGATAGAAACTGGTGCAAAGCCAGAGCTTTGTCAGAACTTTAGAGCTTTAAAAAAATCAACGCCTAAAGATACTTAAAGCCAGTCGAGTTTGGCCAAAACTGCCCTGACATCTTCCCCATTGTTTAAGTTAGCAATCTAGCAGCTGAGTTCTGAATAAAAGAAAGTCTGCTGAGTTTTTTTAGACGGCCTGTGAATGAATAATGCATTACATTAGTCTGCTTGAAATTAAGGCACGGATTTGTTTTTCTGCATCATTATGGGTCAAGAAAGACTGACCTCTGCCAATGTTTCTCAAATGAAATGATGCTGTTTTTGTAACCTTGCTGATGTGGGTCAGAATCTAAAGTGACCCTTAAATGTTTTAGCTTGGATTTGACCTGACAGTCAGATTGCCTGATGTATGGGAGAGAGCATCGTGCTTGTTTTGGCAGCTAAGTGAAAGGATTTCCTCCTTTTAGTTTAAAATCTCTTTGCAATAAGTATGTGACGTGTAGTTCCTAGTATCAGTGGTCATTTGTCTGCTCACATTTGTCAGTATGGCAGCAGCTTGCTTTTTGTAAGTAGAAATAAATTAGCTGGCTTAGATGTCTCAATTAGTCAAGAAAATTAGTTGCCGATGTTTAAGAGCTTCCTGAAATCATCAAAGATGTTGGAGTTGTTTTATTATCACACTAAATGTCTACAGCTACTGTATATTAGGCAGATGGGAATGTCAGGGAAACCATAGGAGAAATTACAGTTTTTACTGGAGTATCACCAGTGAGACTGCAATTTATCAGGAAACTGAATGTGTGAACTAAATTTTATAGCAATCCATCCAGTGGTTCTTAAATATTTCATTTTAAAACCATGTCAACCTCATGGCGGTACTACAGGAAAATAGATTTTCACTTTTTCACAATTGCTTTGGCTCATTTCTTGAAACATCACCAGTATTTTACTGGTAGTTCAACTACATGCATATTTGCATAAAGAATGAAGTTGTTAAATTACTTTTATGCCCTTTTTGGGCAGGTAACTAGTGACATATAAAAGGAAATGAATGTTTTTTCATTCTTATTTTACTAGTGCTTCTCTACTGTAATCGAATCCTCTTTGACCCCCTTTGTTCCATCATTATGACCACTGTGAATGCATGCCTAGACAATACATTTGTGTGCAAAAGGGTGGACGTTAACTATGCAAGCTGAGGGTAGATATTAAAATATTGATATTACTATTTCTTTTTATCTTCAGAGAGTTAGTTTGAGCTTCTTTTTCTAAGTACTTTTAATTAACCAAACTAAATTCATCGATAGTGTGCAAAGCGATGCTTTCAAACTTTCCCCAGCAGTGTTGTAGGTAAAGTAAACACTGACATAAGTACATTTTTATGAAATGTTCAGTTAGCACTGAGTAAGTCAAGGTTCTCAAAATGTTCAGCTGTTTTATCAGAAGGACGATGGCGAACCAGCCCGTTCTCACTCAGACAGCATCAGATACCAACGCTGAACAGATGTGTGTAACAGTGTGTGTGTGTTTTTTTCATTTAATCTAACCTAAACAATCAAACCATCATGTTTCCTCCATGAAACCATCATTTCCATGGCATCAACTAGTGCCACCGATGGGTACCTTTTGTGTCGGCGTGAGACACCAAGTAGGAAGCATTATTATGTGACACTGTGGGATGAGAACATTTACAATAATGTGTGGAAACTGTTTCCTTAGTCCTCTTTCTCGAGCAGGCTGTTACTCTCACTTGCCTCCAAGTTCAGAAATTCTAGTGATTCTGTTGTATAAATGCGTTGCCACTGTAAAGTGATAAAGTGTAAACCTGTCTGATAAGACATCAGCAACCACGCAGAATAACACTTGGATGAGGTGAGAGCTTCACATCGCGGCCTTTAGGTCCAGTAGTTGGTGAGAGAGCAAATGCAGCTCTTGATCTTGTGATTATCCTGTGTAGCCTGTGTTTGCACAACATGACAGAAATCGATCTGCATTGTGTGGAGATCACCAGTGATCAATTCTGCAAAGTGGTGGCCTGATCAACAGGCAGACTGATATAGCCATCCATTCATCCCTTATGCCGCTATTACTGCTCTGAATCAGGACTGCAACAAAATAAAATGAATCATTACTGGTGGCACAATTCAAAATAATCCACATATATCTGACGTAAATAGGGAAAAGGAATAGTGTGTGTCAAAAGAGGGTTCAGTGACATCTATGGGCAGAAAACGATGGTTCATAGGTTTCTGGGTCTCATGCTCCCCACGGGATCTACTTGAGGTCAGATCTAGTCTTACCTATCCTTTTGGATTCCATTTCCTAGTTATTGGTAATTTTACCCTCGGACACACAGAATTGGAAAGGACATATTGTTTCTCTGTGGCCTCTGAGCACAGAGATACTCAGTCACTTTGAAATCTTTATAGCAAACATTGTTTTTGAGCACACAGAAGTAGTGATTCAAGAGTCCAGCAGCAGCCCCCGTAATTCCCAAACCTGCACTTCAACCCAGAGTTGATCACGAGCGGCAACAGTGAGCTCATGGATGTCAGCCAGAGAGGTCATACCAGTCCCAGTGTATCTATCATAGCTGCCAGCCGGGTCAGCCTGTCAGATCCCCGTGGTGAGTCGCCTTCCTGGATCAGAGGGGACGCTCCACTGCCTCTCTGACCCCTAGAAAACCTCAAGGGGATACAGCAGGATCTGACACTGTTTCAATGATCTGAACCCACAGAATATAATAAGTTAAAGTGAGTGAAACCCCACAAGGTGAAGAGGGGTGTAATTGAAAGTCGAAGATTGAGTGGAGATCACAAGGTTTCTAATTCAGAGCTTTGGGCAATTTGCTGCAATCACATTATGAATCGTTCTCAGGAAAATATGCTTGGATCTAGATTCAATTATACTTTTCATGCTTGGGGAATTTCACAAAATAATAGGAGCTCAATATTCTGTAAAAACATCCTTTACCTACTGGGTTCTTGTCAAAAATCAGGTCATTTAAATCTAAATCTGTGTAAATACATATATCAGGGTTTCACAAATGATTAGAGTTTCTAGATTTGCAGGTAGTGTTGCTGAACAATTAGAACAAACACATCCAGGGAAAGTGTGTCCAGGGTGAGATAGTAATAAAAA